>JAATHB010000131.1:0-64377 GCA_014822075.1 Fusarium buharicum
TTTCCATAGTAAGGGTGTAGTATGTATGTATGTATATATGTACGTAGACGAAGGTGGATTGGTAGACAAGACCATTTCGACGCCAAGGCCTGATATGATGTGCGGCGACATCGCATGGTCGACTCTTAGGTTTGTTGCTTCGGCTTGTAAGGAAGTAATTCATCCACCAGGGCAACCGTCCCTGAAAACGGACACCACAGGCTCCATCGGGTGCCCCAGTCTCCGAATCCAGAAGTTCTTTTGATGTTTGAGGGTCTGGTTGTGCAAGTGTAAGCAAGCACCTGTACAAGCTTAGCGATTACCGTAGCATTATGCACTGCGTTCCAAGGTTGAGGTTGACAGCACCTAATCATTGTGCATACATATATGCATGTTGGTAGTTTGTCAATGATGCTAGTGGCTTAAAGCGCAGTGAGACATACAATGCTGACGATGGCTTGAACAGTCAAGAACGGTATTTGATAGAAATGGTGTTGAACCGTCCGGGCTGGGGAACGTAAAACTCCCCGTCCCGCTGGCAGGAAGCAACCGTTTCGCCACCGTCCTGTGATTTGTCTTCTTGGGCCTTGAGGCTGTTCCTGCCCCAGATTTTTAACTCTGCCTATCAGCTTGACAAATTGCTCCTGCCTTAGCAAATTTTAGAGGGGGGGCTGTTACTAAAAACACACATCAAGATTTCTCAGTGTTCATCTACCATAGCACACTACTCTAGAGGTATGGAGATACAAAACGAAGATTATCAGAGCTTGCGCCCACGACAGTCCCCACGCACAGCCACTTGCGCGGCTCTAATTCTTGGTAGATGTTCCCATAACCGGACGGTACATAGGTACATAAGTACCTTAGGTAAGTGCCTGTTGTCCAACTTGCAAGGGTACCTACACGCCATGTACCCTACTGCCTCAAGGGAATTAACCATACCGATTAACCGCAATAAGAAGCAACATCCGCTCACTCTTCGGCGACACGTACGAAGCCGTTGCCACCAAGTCATTCGAGGCAGCCACTTGTGAGCTTGAAGCAAGCAGGGATCTGCAAGACAGGGAACAGCCGAGGCGGTAGGATGGAGGTCCCTGAGATCTGATCGACGGAACACGCGCGCGACAGGCCCGCCAGTGCCCTTGCCAACATCCAGAATTTCAAAGTCAATTCGCTTCACAGTGGAACGTGCAATAATTTGACTGCATTGGTACTGGAACTGGAACTGGGATGGGATGCCGATGCCTGGTTTCTGCCATTGTGACGACCCAGCGGATGCTCTCAACAGTCCCCATGTTAATGTGGCGCCGTCACCGGGCGCGCTCCGACGCTCTTTTAACTGGTCTATGTCTGAATCCTCGGTTTGAGGTTGGACCATCTCAATGGGGCTTCGAACCACTCCGGAAGGCCTAGCCCAGTCCATGATCTTGGGCCCAAAGTCCCACACCCGCACCCGGCTCTGCTGCAGCCTGCAGAAGGCACAACCACAACCCACTGCTTATCAATCCATAGGTCAATCCTCAGTCTACACGCTTGGAGCCTCTCCTGTGGGCTCATGGATGCATACCAAGACTTAGCGGCCGGCTGTGGATGAGTGTCATCAAATCTTTTGCCGTTACCCATCAGATATCATGAGCAGGCTTGACGGAGCCTTGTATCGGACTGGAACTCGATATCAATTTTGCAACGGACGGTGACCAGCTGACTAAAAACGCGCCGTTTACCTAGCCTAGGCGTTATTCTTAATTCTTTACAGTACTACTACCGCAGTACAGTGCCATAATATGTACAAGCTCTTAAAGCTGTTGCATCAAACGCAGCAACGTCAACATGTTTCGTCAGTCCTTATTCAGAATGTCGATCTATCCCATTTCCTTATCCTCCATCGCCCATCAACCTTTACCAGCTAGTGCGCCGGGGCCACAAGCCTCCCGCGACACTAACATCTTATTGGAGAACGCTGCCCTGTTTTGACGACTTGGGCAACCTTGGGCTTCTCTTGGGTTTGTCTGGGGTTCAGTTGGGCTATACCCAACTGGATGATCGACCATGGGATTCTCCCACTTCGCCATCCTGTCTCAACCACATTCATTCGCATCTGCATCCCAGTCAACCCCAGAATTTCTATCTTTGTTGTTCGTCAACGTGCTCTTTAGCTCAGGAGCAGCCAACTAGGCACGCCATCAACGCCTTAACCTATATACATATTGCTATTGGAGCATGAGGTTGTTTTCGCTCTTCTCCACGTACGCTACTGTTTGGACTAACGACATGTGCGTGCCCTACACAAACCATGGGTTTTGGACCCTTGAAGAGGGACCCTGAGCGCCACCGGACCAATGAAGGGTCGATCTGTGTGGTTCACTTGCGGATGAAAAGCTCCGTCCGGATTTTAACATAAATACATGATGACAGAATCGTGTGGCTGTTTCTGGGAGTCAAATTTGCCGGATGGACGGCCAAAAAGTGGTCAATTATAGACACTGAAGCAATGCCTAAAGTTGGCACCAAGAATAAATGTGGGAAGTGCAAAGGTTGTGGCACAATCATGACCCTGAATCCCAGTTATTGGGCACCCAGGTAGAGGACGCCCGTTCCCTGCTGTCTGGCCCTTCTCGCCACCCTCCTGTCAACAGGGGTCTAGAACCTCTGCGTCGATCTCTACCGTTTCAGGCACATCCATGCCTATCTTCCCGTCTGTCGCGCAATCAAGAATGACGCCATGACGACGACCCCGACGACAACAATGCTCCCGTTTTCCTCTTACTGGAACAGCAATTGGCCGACCTCATTAATGATGGCAATTCCGTCCCTCAGCAAGGGTCACTGTGGCTTGTGAGACAACTGGCCACAATGATCGTCGTTGTTGAAGCTTTATGCCGACGTGTAAGCCGCGGTGGCCCTTTGATTTGAGACTTGACGTACCCAGAACTTTAGCACAAGGGACTTCATACAGGGCCCCGGAGGATTCAGAAATTCGGCAGCTCCCTACCAGGTGGCAAAAGGCGTTATGTATGTGTTGTTTCTAGATTTAGAACGGACAGCTTCAACTCCGGCTCTGCTATGTCTCTCCGTTTTCAGCCCTGCGGGCAACCTCACGAACGGTTTGATCTGATATGTTGGTTTTCGTTTCTATCACATGCTTACCATTTATTAAAGGGTGGCAAATCTTAACCAAATGGCAATAGTTGTGCAAGCAACCAGACTGCCAGATCATCGATTTACCTTATTCTTCTTCCATTGTGGCTAGGCCTATTAGGGTTACCAAAAGTTACGAATACTATCTGCCGTTATCACACTTCACTTCAGCATCATTGCCGGAAAGTCTTGAAAGAATGGTGGGATCATTCTTGAATGTCTGGGCATATTTTGGTCTGGAGGATTCGTGTTTGTCGATCATGAATGAACCACTCCCTCTGGCAAATTCGGGCTAGAATTGTTATCCAAGGAACTTAAAATAGGCTCGGCAGGCCGGGCTCAAGGCGGAAATAAGCCATTCCCAAATACCTTGACGCAGATATCGTCTCTTCTACTGTACACTTGAAGGCAATGTGCCCAGCCATACAACATTCGCTCACTCTAGCGTTCTAGCCAACCTTGTGCCAGAGACCTGCATGCCATGTCGACCGATGACCTTTAATTCATACCGACACCCTATTCAATATCTGGATGGGTACCTTTGCTGTGCCAATCCCCCTTATGCACTTATAGTGGCAAACAATACATGTACCTGTTTCGGATCAGTGGACGAACATCAAAAACCAAGCCAACAAATGGCCTCAAGTTTTATTTGTCCAAAAGAAACTATTGTCACTGACGTGGAGGCGTGGCAATTTGACTTGGAGTTTAACGCTCGGCCTGGTAAAAGACTGCTAGAATGCAATCGCGGAATTAAACATGAGTAGCCACGGCATCTCATGGCAGCATTCTTATCACAGTATCATGAAGTTGATGAAATGAGAACCCCGAGACTTTATTGGCTCGAATTTCCATTAAGAAAATGAGCCGGCCTGCTTCATATTTCGGATGCAAGATGCTCGATGTACACTATGTGAAGTGCTAAAATTACAGAGCAGCTCTTGGTCAACGCACATCATGCCCGACTGAGTGTGGTAGCTGCTGCATGATGTTAATAGTACAGGACTATCATTCAGGCTCACTCCTGAAGCACCAATATTAGCCAAAAGCAAGGATATCGGACCCCTGAGCAGCTGAAGAGGCGACCTGTCAAAGTACAGTCCTCAACAGACACAAAAGTTCCAAGATTTGCTAGAGTCAGGGGCGGATTTGGGTTTGATATCTAGTCCTGAGCAGTGCATCATTATTACCATCATCATCAATGCTTGATTCAGGGCTGAACGTCTTATGCGATGTGGTAGATGCCACGACACCCGCTGTACTAGCAAGGCATATGGAAAGCGGCCAGCCAGCCCGTGTTGATACCCAAAATCTTGATAGAGAACAGACATTCACAACCTTACCGCTCCGGGGCGTCGCTCTTGCAGCATCTCGATGAAAATTAGCGTGCGGCCGGTTCGTACATACAGTAGAGCCGTTGAGCCCCAGGTCACATCACCACCCAGCCGTTTGATCAGCCCTGGGGGTGTCTAAGGCTAACTAGGCGCCGGGGCACTCCCGATTCTCTATTCAAATCAGGTCCTCGCTCGAAAGATACTGTCATCCGGGGCGAAAGAGCAGGAGGCGGTAATCATAGGGCTTCAACGAAGAGGACCTTGACCCGACACCAGACGCAATTGGAAGGTTTCTGACATTGACTGCACTGAACAGCTGATCCTCTAAGTTTATAGCAGTGTTTCTTGATGTCGTCAGCCTATTCGAAGCCAATGAATTGGAAAGTGAATCTTGTGGCGCGCCTAATTCGACGGATCATATTGCAGCTCGCCAGACTCTCGATCCGGCCAGCATCAACAACAGACTTTTCTCAGCCGTGAGATGTTGGAGTCAAGGGGGTAAAACGAGATGAACGGGTAACAAGCGCCCGAGACTAATAAATCAACGTGGTGTTGCCATTTACCGCGCTTGTGGTGTCATGGAGGCGCTCCAGAAGAGTCTAGACGCGCTCTTAGGAACACAGACTGGCACAAGTGCCGACCTACTCCGTCGGAAGCATCTCTATCCGCGGTTTCATGTCGTTAAGCGTCCCTCACAGTTGAGGCTGAATTCAGCTGGACATGGATCTCCCGTGCTCTGTGTTGAAGTCATGGATCATCAATGGATTGGCTGTCTCGAGTTCGTAGCTGAAACATTGGAGCGTGGCTCGATCAATTGATGTTCGCAATTTCCTTATCTGTATTGGTATAGATTATTCAAGAATGTCAGTCATTGTGGTTGAGTTGAGGTTGACGGGAACGTGGTGAGCTACGAGTTTGATTAGATCCTATTGCTTAAAGTTACACGGCCCGATGTAGCTTCGACTATCGATATGTAGAAACTGGGGCCTGGGAGCACAGGCGACGTATGACGACATATGTATAAATTGTAGAACTCAGCTTCTCTGCGGCTCAGCTGGTGATATACTCAAGCTTGGTGGATCACGACAGGCTCAATGTCGTATTTCTTATCAAGGTATGTTGCTCAACAGGCCTGTTGGCACCTGTCTCGTCTTGCCATAGCTAAATGCAATTAACGAGATACTGTCATGACTAAGTTTACCCAACCCCTTGTGCTTAGTACCCTCAATGACCATTTGCTAGTCAGTCTCATGCCTGGAAGCTCATTTAGATCTTATACTGGCCGTCAATTGTCACTGTTATCATTAGCACATTCACCATATCATCAACAAATTTCCAAGTTGACCATAAAGAAGGCTCGTTGATTTCGTGGCGTCTAAAAAACCCCTGTTATACATTTCATTGTTCTTCATCCAGCACTTGTCTAATCCTTCTTCAAGGGAATGAATGTCTCTTCAATGCCGTTCGCGGTGATGATAACCATTTGGAGGTTATCACCAACCTCAATGTGACGCTCCACCGCACCGTCGAAGGCATCCTTGACGAGAGTCTCGACCTCTGTTCGTGTGAGGGGACGTCGCTCGCGCTCCTTCAACTCGTGGCCCTCTCCGCTTCCGGGAATGTACTGGTTCTTGAAGTTGACCTGGTTGTCCAGGAAGGGCATGATCAAACTGCCCGCAGCACCGCCTGCTCGGCACTGCTCACGCTCGTAGCTCCCCACAGGGTCGTAAGAGTACACGGCACCCTTGCCCTCCTCGTCCAAACCGCCGAGCATCGCATGCGAGTAGTAGGGGAAGAATCGCTTCCCGTAGAGGACTGTAGAGAGACGCTTCGCGCAGGCGTTGATGGTCATGGGCTTGCCGTGGCGGTAACGGTAGATCTTGCAAATAGTGTCGAGGTGATCGCGGAGGGCCTCGCCGTCGGCAGCGAAGCCAACGACCGACAGTACTAGTGTGGCATCATCCTGAGAAGCAGTGGTACCGCCGATTCGGAAGACCTTGGGGGACATGCGAGAGTTGATGCTGTAACCGCTGGTGTGGCGGGTGTCGCCGGCCATGATGGTGAAGTCGGCACCAGCGATGGCAAGAGTTGAGCCACCATTGTCGGTGTATCTTTTTCATATTAGCGAGGAGCTCTGGAGGAGCTTAGAAAAGGTGGCTCACGGGTTAAATCGATGTTCCCGAAACTCGCTGCTGTTGTTCTTGGGAGCATCGGAGAAGGAGTAGTTGGGCCCGTTCATCAAAGGGTTCTGGCTAAACATGGCAGCCATGATTGCGGATTATTTTGGTAGAAGTCGATTGTGCGAAGCGTAGGATGTTTTGCGATGCGCAAGGACGATGGAATCGGATTCGTTGGTTGATGATGTTGGTCTTGGTGTTGCCTTGTCAGTTGGAGCTGAGGTTAAGACGCACGCGTCAAGCTTGCAGCCTTGCCCACCTACCTGCTTGGAGCTGGGGTAGCTAAGATGACTAATCACCAATGACAGGGGTTCACCTCCTTACTAGAGCTGTAGTTCACCAAACAACCATCGTCATTTCGAGCATCGCATTCAGCCTCAAACCAAATCAAATTTGTTGACGTTGCTCTTTTTGTGTTTAGTTGTTTGTTCTTCTGTGCTTTGAACTGGCTGTATAGCCTGTGCAGTCACTCACCATGACAGGCGATATCCGTTCCAAGGCTCTGCAAAAGATAGCTTCGCTGGCCGCGACTAACTCTACGACATCGTTTGATCGATCCGACCTCGACCGACTATGCAGGGCTTGCCACGCTGGTGCTAAGAGCAAGGACTATGTCAATGGCTACCAGAATAAGAATTCGCTAGGCCGGGTGCCTATGGTAGGCTGCCAGATGAAGTTACAGTAGCAGAAATATATTAACAACTGTAGTCCATCCGCGAATTCGAGGTCCTGATCGCATTGTGTAAAACGGCCCCAAAGATCAAATCGAGCCAGAGCGCCCAGAGACTCTCGTACCAGCTGTTTCCATATATACTCGAAGCACATATACAAGTGTTTGTTCCGTCGCCCTTCTTCCGAAAAATCGATCCATCTCCAACCGAAGCTCTCGCTTTTCATGTAACAGGGGCTCTCCTGGCTCTTGGCATCAACTACGACGAGCTTCAAGAAAACGTCACCGATAAGATCTGGGCATTTGTCAACTCTTGTAGAAGAGTTACTGAGAGTATTATCTCTCCTCAAGCGGGAGACTACGAGAACCCTCACCTGGAAGACGCGATTCGAACTGTGACAATTGCTGTAGCCCTGCTTGGATTTCTTGATGCTGCCGCTGCTCAGGCTGACTTTTGGAGGGCTGGTGGCCGACTGGCTCTAATCAGAAAGATCAGAGAACTGCTCTCTGAGCCCTTCCTCATTGCAGTGGAAACGGCGCTATCCACCATCCGTAATTCTCATAGCCAGGATCGTGAAGTTAAGGAATGGAAGAGATATCTCCGCCACTATACCTCGTCGGGACGCCCTCTCGGAGCCATGCTTTTACACCGAAGCTTTGCACACCTCCTCGTCGCCAGTACTTCCTTGATGGTGAAGGATCCTCACTCTCTGCGACAGGCACATGTGCTGGACATCTACATCTCCCAGGGCGAGGGTTTGCGAAACATCGCTTCTTTCGCCCACGAGGCTGACTTCAAGACCATTGAGGACTATACGACTTTGGCGATCGAAGAAGTTCAGTATATCGAAGGCGGTGCTGACTTTATTCGTATGGGATCGCCTGACCAGCAGAGTCTTGCTTATGCTGTCAAAGCTGCGGCTCTCATCTCCTATTTGAATTGCGCTTTGCTCAACGAAGAAGCTGCTGACACAGAGATTCTCATGAACTGGCTTCAAGAGACCCTGGATGACTCTGTTCAGATGTCTGACCCAACTCTCGCCTCGGTTACGTTGCGATGCCTAGCCTTGATCTGCCAGATCTCGCCATCATTCTCGTCCAATGTCAGCCGCATCTTGCCTAGATTCATCGTACAAGATGCACCTCAAAAGGACATTGTCACGATAGCATCCAACAGCCTGGCATATGCGCTCAAGATGTTATCCAAAGACGCTGTAATCGGCACGCTCTACACGCTGGGCAACGTTCTCAGTCCTGGGTCGGACCAGGTACTCGCGAACGACCAGATTGATGGAGCAGCGAGTGACACAGGACTCAATCCCATCTATACCAACCGACAATCCATAGGGAGCTCCATCTCTCTTCAGATGTACGGCGAGGAAGAGACCGCAATTGTATCAGGCAATGTTGTACAGACCATTTGCGGGATTGCCGCTGCTTTCAAGGATGAGAAGATCACTGCCCTAGCCCAGTCAATGTTGCAGCAGAAGCTTGAAAAGGTCAACACAGGCGTAGATGCTCGAATCATTAGTGGAGCAGCCGCATTGGCCCTTGAGGGAGGCCAGCTCGAGTTTCGCTCCTTGCTCAAGTTGTTTAACAGGCTATGCCATACTGGAGTTGTTGATAACCAGTTGTTTCTTCTGGAAGCCGTAAGTACACCCTTTTCCCTTCCTGTATTGACAACTACTCATCTGTTTAGGTGAGAAACGCACGAACCTATATCTCGGCCAACCTGCGACGCGACTCGCAGCTGTTTGATATATACTTCGAGCACCTGCTTGACAGTATCATTGGGCTTGGCGATGTTCATTCTTCTGGCCATACTAAGGAATCTGATGTGCAAATGGCTGCAAAGGAGATCGCTGAGCTTCTGCACCCCCTCGCAATCTTCATGTCTAGCAATGATTTCGCCTCCGAACCTGTCACTGACGATGAGACCTACTCTCTTCTCCGCGATGCTTGGTTCAACATTGTGGTTCATGGCTTTACCACCAACACAGACCGTGGCAAGCAGTATATGAGAGAGCTGCGTATGATTGCTATCCAATCCCCACCACTTGTGGCCGAGCAGCGAGGCGAACAGGTTGAAAGTGACATTGAGCTCAATACTGTTTTGCGACGAGGTATGAGTAACGACAGAGAATCCTTACAGAAGAAGCTTCTGAGTGAACTTGTCCCCTCCAAGGCCAACGAAATCAGAAGTCTGAGCTACCGCAAGGTGATCTTCCTCCAAGCCGCCTATCTTATGGAAATACTTCGAGCCGACTCGGGTGACTGCACCAAGGTTCTGTCTTATTTCTTAGAGCCGAGTATGTCAAAGGGTGATGTCAGCAGTGCTATGGAGGGCGTTGCCGCTACGGTTATCGACAAGTATATCCAGAAGACTCAGAGCGGCGTTGAGGCAACCTTTTCTGCCCAGTACGCTGCCGAACAGCTTGCGACTATCTTCTGCAGTTGCTGTCATCGTATTGAGCGAGTTCAGCAAGCTGCGTTCGCTTGCGCAGACCGTATTCTCCGCGATATTCCTTCGGCTCTCTGCCACAGGTCGTCACTCTTTGCCCTGATAGAGCTGCTTTCTCTCATGTGGTCTAGCTGCTTGGAGGCAGAGACAGATATTTACGCCCCTCGGTCTACGTTTACATCCGAACTTGGTGGGGTAACTGTACAGCTCTCGGATGATTATGACTTCCGAAGATGGACAGTAGACATCCTCAACCGCAAAGCCAGGGTATGGGTTAATGCTGCCATCAACATATCTTCTCTTGATGTCAAGGGACTCCTGCAGACTTATCTCTCGGAATTCAGCGACGAAGGAGCGTACGGCCATGTTTCTCTGGGAAGATCTTTTGCTCTCGAGCTTGGATCAATCATTCCTTCAACAGACAATCGTCTACAATCTATGGATAAGATTGGCAACTCAAGTGTCAACACGGCATCTGCTTTTGTTGCACAGTACACAACTCGTCAAGAGTATCGGTATGGCGAGACGCTCCCGGATCGTGGTACAGAGCTTATGAGTTTCATGAACCACAACCGGCGTATGTCATTCGTCCAGTCGTCCGTAAAGGAGAGTGCCAACGCGACTACCGCTTTGGCCCATATCGAAGCCAGGATTCTTAGTAAGAAGAGCACTTCCATCACTGAAGTTCGAGACATCCTCCGCAGGGCCGCTGCTCTCCTTTGCCGCACGAACAAGGATGAGGCTGCTGTTGCCCATCATCTTGTTAGTATCCCATTCGCTCTTTTCACCAAACAGTCCATCAATCTTGGTGTTTCCTTGTGGCTTGGTGTGATAAACGAGAACCCGAGACTGGAGTCGAAGCTTTTGAACGAGATTGTCCAGCAGTGGGAGTTCACCCTTGCGCGAAAAGTTGGACTTTTCAGCCCAACCTTGAGCCATGTTGACCCCTTCTTCTTGAAGGAGGAATTTGCGCCCAGCGAGCTGGAGGCTATGGCCAAGAAGAAGCAGTTGGTGCATGATATTCTTTCTCCTCATACTCGACTACTCCAATTCTTTGCCAGCCATTATAATGCTACCAGACATGGCAGCCCCGACATACAAAAGGTGTTCCTTCGAATGCTTGATCTCACACTCGATGCGGTCAAGCAGTCTGCAACACACCCCATGGCTAGAGATGTCCGGTTTCAAATCGTCCTCTTCGGTCTACGGGTCTTGCGTTCCAGCACAACTCTCAAGCCAGCAGCACAATGGAGGCTCAAAGAAAGACTTCTCACGGCCGGCCTGTCTTGGTTCAAGTCCTCACCAAAATGGTCGTTTGGAAGTAATCTCTTGCAGATGAAGACTGAGATTCGTCTCATCTCTGATGTTCTAGCAGCTCTTCAGGCTGTCTCCTTCATCGGCGCCCAAACTGTCGGCAACGTCAAGTCGCTGCAGGCCAAGGAGCAGCTGCTTGATCTCCTGCTCAAACACGAGCAGTCTCGCCTGATCGTTTGGGTCAACCCTCTCAACAGCGCCGCAAACCAGGCGCTAGCTCAACCAGCCAACAGGGGGCCGACTGAGGCTGCTCTGTTACCACTTGTACGCACTGCTTGGTGGCAAGATCCTGCTATTGCGATCGAGCTGGCGACCAGATTTCCCTTCCCTCGCCTCCAACGTGACATCAGGTTCCTGCTTCTTACTATGCCTGAGAAGGGTATCTTCGAGCCTGAGGCTCTGCACTTGATCTTTGGTGGATTCCTTCCCGACGATGTTGCTTTGCAACAGCTGAAGGTATGTATTGTATGCGTTAACGAGCATTTGCAATGCTAACATTCGACAGTATCTGTTGTTCTGGGAGCCTGTGAACCCTGTAACATCTGTTACGATGTTCCTGCCAGCCTACCAGAATCATCCTTTCATCATTCAGTACGCCATGCGTGCTCTCGAGAGCCATTCTGTAGATGTGACCTTCTTCTACGTCCCGCAAATTGTCCAGAGTCTCCGTTACGACGTACTTGGATACGTAAAGAGATACATTCTGGAAACAGCTCAATTCTCTCAGCTGTTTGCTCACCAGATCATCTGGAACATGAAGGCCAACTCGTACAAGGACGATGATGCTCAGATCCCTGATGAGATCAAGCCAACTCTTGATACGGTAATGACACAGATGGTCGACAGCTTTGCACCCGAAGACCGAGTCTTTTACGAGCGAGAGTTTACCTTCTTCGACGAGGTGACAGATATTTCTGGGAAGCTCAAGCCATTCATCAAGAAATCCAAGCCAGAGAAGAAGCAGAAGATCGAGGAAGAGCTGCGCAAGATCAAGGTTGAGGTTGGCGTCTACCTTCCTAGTAACCCCGATGGAGTCGTCATTGGCATTGATCGCAAGTCTGGTAAGCCTCTTCAGAGTCACGCCAAGGCTCCATACATGGCGACGTTCCGTATCCAGAAGAACAAGGGAGGTTTGTCTGAGGTGGACGAGATGATGGAGGAAAACGACGGGGAAGACCACGGGACTCCCGAGAAGACGATTGAGGTCTGGCAGTCGGCCATCTTCAAGGTCGGTGATGATTGTCGACAGGATGTCCTGGCTTTGCAGATGATTGCAGCATTTCGAGGCATCTTCCACGATGTTGGCCTCGACGTCTATGTCTTCCCATACCGAGTCACGGCCACAGCTCCAGGTTGCGGTGTCATTGACGTGCTTCCCAACTCGATCTCGCGAGACATGCTTGGTCGTGAGGCTGTCAACGGCCTGTACGACTATTTCATCTCCAAGTACGGAAACGAGAACTCACTTCGGTTCCAACGTGCCCGTAGCAACTTTGTTAAGTCTATGGCCGCCTACTCGGTTATTTCATACTTGCTACAGTTCAAGGATCGTCACAACGGCAACATCATGATCGACGACGCGGGCCACATCCTGCACATTGATTTTGGTTTCTGCTTCGATATTGCCCCCGGCGGTATCAAGTTCGAGCGCGCCCCCTTCAAGCTCACGACCGAGATGGTGGCTGTAATGGGCGGCTCCATGGAGCACCAGAGCTTCAAGGCCTTTGAGGAGCTTTGTGTCAAGGCTTTCTTAGCAAGCCGTCAATACTGCGAGAAGCTCAGCCAGATCGTCTGGCTCATGATGGACAGCGGTTTGCCCTGCTTCAAGCCCGAGAGTGTCAAGCACTTCCGCGAGCGCTTCGTCCTGGACAAGAGCGAGCGCGATGCTGCAAACTTTATGAAGCATCTCATTAAGACAAGCTATTCGAGCCACAGCACGGGCATCTATGATCAGTTCCAGCTTCTGACCAATGGCATTCCTTATTAAGGAGGTAATAAGAGGAGAGCCAGTAGTGAGCGCTTTAACCCGGTGGTTTGGTTGTAATAGTTGTCTAGTTCCTTTCCTGACTCTTTTGAGAGATGATTGTAAACCTAGAATACATAAAATAATCCTATGGTGATTAGTTTGGTTTCTCATCTTTAATAATTAATATAGTACAGAGCGCTATAGTACACAGAGAGTTCTCTCAGTATCCAATCATCTTACGGATATATGTTGACAGATAAACCCATAAGGACTGGTCTCTTTGTTTTTATTGATACAATTGTGATGCTCCTCTCTACTCAGCCAGATAGTTCGAAAAATAATCAAGATATCAGAAGAGGTAAATAAAAAGCAGAGCATATTTGAAGGCTAGATCTACCACAAGTGCCTAAGTACTTTTAATACCTTCTAAGATTTCTTTACTTAGATTTAGGTATATCTCGATTATTTACTAACCCACCTGTCCACCTTATTTCGTCTTCGCAGCAGAGCCTTTGAGCATATGTGTTGGGGCATTGTAGCTGGTATAGTCGACATGGACAAAGGCTCTATCGACGATGGGCACAGACTCGAGGAAGTAGGTGAGCACCTCGCTAAGATCGTGACTATCCTTGAGCGGCGTCGCAGCCGAGAGCACAATGTCGACCTCGACAAAGAGCTTGTCGCCGGCGTGGTAAGCGCGCAGGTTCTGGATCTGGCGAATGGCCGTGGCGAAGCGCATTGTTAGGTACAGCAGCAGGTTACGCTCGTCAGGCTGAGCTGAGAAGCCCGAAAGGTTGCGGACGTGGTGCGCCGAGGTCTGGGTCCAGTTGAAGATAACGACTAGGGAGAGAAGTAAGCCGCCGACGGCATCGAGCCACCAGATGCGTCCATAGAAGCCAACTGTAGTGAAACCCGAGGTTAACAGGGATTTAGGATATATCGTACGTTGGTGACTTACTAATAGGGAACAGGATGGAGCCCGTGTTAAAAATAACGTCCGTCTTTGCATCATCAGCCCTGTTATTTTGGTTAGAACTTATTCATGATTTTAAAACCCCCAAAGTTCAACGTACAGTGCTCTGACACTCGAGTTCTTGACGACACGACACCAAACCCAACAAGCACCCTTGATGACAATGGTGGAAACCATGATGGCGATGGCTGGGATACCCAATTCGAGGATGGGATGCTCGGGGTCCATGAGACGCTGAACACATTCGAGACCGACCTGGACGAAAGAAGTAATCATGATGATGGAGAAGACGAGGACGCCAAGAGGTTCGAGCCTGGTATTGAGCATTAGCTTTTGACCGCATTTTGAGGTACCGTCTACCCATATAACAAGGATTCTATGAACTTACTTGCGACGACCGACAGGATAGCTATATTGGTCTTGATGACTAGAAGAGATGAGACGTGTCGTCACCCATACGATGATGGTACTGAGAAAATCCAGCACAGCGTCGACCAAACTAGCAAGGACGGACATTGAAGGAACCGACACAACGACAGCGAGCTTTCCAGCAAGCAAAATACCGTTGGCGATAAAGTTGACCCAGATGGCTAATGTCACAATGGGATCATCGCTGTCGACATCAGCATCCTCCAGCCACGGCAACAGAGGTTTAGGGCCGTTGTCGCCGTCCTGACTAGCGGGCTGCGAAGGCGATTGCTCGTCCTCCTCCTCGTCCTCATCCTGGCGCTGGAGGAGCGGCAGATTCTCAGAAGATCGGAAGATATCCTGTGGCGTGCGTGTAGCAGGGAGTTTAGTCGTTGAGTTGCTAGGCTTGACGCTGACTGTGCCGTATGATCCTGGGGTGAAGGAGGCAGGAGTCGTGCCGTCGAAAGAAGGCGAATCAGATGTGCTTGAAGGCTCCTCATTGATGGTGTCTGGGACATCAATTGGTCGGAAAGCAGAGGCCTCGAGCTCAGCTTGGTATTCGTTGAGAAGATCGTGAGGAATGGCTGAGTCGAGGAGAGCATCGATGTACAGATATTGCTGGATCAATTCGTTTGTCCGCTCGTAGTACTCGCGCCTAGCGTGCTTGTTCAGCAGCTGCGCAAAGGGTTATCCTTCAATTGCAGACTTACAGATGCTTGGGCATGGCGGAGAGCTCTTCGTCGGGTTTCCAGTACTGTTCCCAGCAATATCGAGGATTGCTTCTGCCAATTAGCTTGGCGCTGCGGTTCTGGGGCCCGTGGAGCAGTTGGGTAAGACGGCGCTCGTCGGCGAGCAGCTTGCCCAGCTCATCATTATCATGGCGACCCAAGCCCGTTTCCTCATCATCAGCTCCCATCCAGAAAGAAGCAGAGTGCGGAGGCACGGAGCTGCTCATGCTCTGTATACTCTGGTTGGACCGGCTGCGAATCAGAGACTGAAGATGGCCGCTGCGAGTGCCCAGAGGGTTGTGAGTCTCCTCGCTTGAGAGGAGTGAAGGGCGGCGCAAATGAGCATGGCTGCCATGCTTCGAGGGAGTATTTGGAGAGCTCATTTTTGGCGCAATTGTGTCGCTACTTGCAGCGACAGGCGCGGTATCTGTGCGGTAAGTCTTTAGGGAGGCGCAGTATATATCGCGAAAGAAGGAAAAAAAAAAAAAAGATGTAACGATGTGAGTTTGATGTCGAGTTTGACCCGTCAAGTCAAAGCAGCGACAGAGGCTAACGGTTGTTTTTCCGTTTCTCCGTACCTGAGGCTCAAACAGACTATAAACCTCACCAGAGCAAGAGGAAGAGAGAGAAAAAGGGTCCGCGATACCTGAAGCTGAGTCTGGTGAGGTAAAAAAAAGGTTTTAGACATGGAGAGAGGAGATTGATTAGATCCAATCCGTCACGGTTATTCGCCCACATGCTTGTTTGGTGCTCCGCCAAAAGAAGACCCTGGCCCCTCTAGCTAAGAGGTCCCTTGAGTCGTAGCAAGCAGATCCCCCGAGCCATGACGGATGGGGTCTGGTGTTTTTCCCTTTCTGCTGTTGAGGACCCATGAAATAGAGGGGCATGCAGTTGTTGCGATTCGCGCGCAAAGGAGTGTTAGCTGGCAGCTGTATTGGCAGTTTCTTTTATGTTGAGGCTCTTGGATAAGTATACGAAGAAGCCTGTGATTGGAGTTGTTGAAGATTGTATGTGCATGTATGTAGGTATGCAGGTGCGTCATGCAGCAGCCCAAGCGAATACTACTTACTGTACCTCCGAATCTCCAATAAAAGTCTCAGCTCAAAACCTTCAGCCACAGGCAGGCACAATCCAATGGCTGGCTGAGGTGTCCTGATCCTTAGCTGGCTGTGCCGAGGTTGTTGAGCGGGGCTCAAGGACGTGTGTGCCAGTTTAGAGAATATCAACATTCACGTAGGGTTTCTAGCAAGTGAGGTGATTCATTTATATGTATACAAAGGTAATTGTATAATATTACGAGTTTATGAATCATTTTCAATTTTATAACAGTCCCTACCTAGTTTCGTTAGAGCTATCCTCAATCGTACTAGGTACTTACCTACCTGAGGAAATTGAGTTCCTATCCAATCACAACTTTAGTAACAGACTGTAGAGAAGACCATCGCAAAGTTACGAATACCTTAATAATAGGTTAGTAAGTAGGCTTAACAAGTTTAAGCTAAACTTAAGTCCATCGTATTGCTATTCCCGTCTGTGTCAATGATGCTATTCTATTGACTTTTGCTTAATTGGAGTTTCAGCTAAATACAGTACTCAGCGCCATATCACGGATCAATCAACGAGGCTGGAGGCTGTACAGCTCAGTGGTTGCAAAAAGCAAAAGGTATCGAATGTCGCTAGTTGACTATGACTGGACAGAAATCGCATAGCCAAGACGGCCTATGAGGGACCACTGCGCGGGAAGGTTGAGCTTGTTCAAGAGGTACAGCCGAGACTATTTGATAGTCATCATCATGGCCACATCACAGAGTTGCATGCCATGCCCTGGCGTGTGCGTCTCAGTCTCACGTGGCTCTGCACAAGGCTATGGTTATTGGTAGCGAGCAGATGCATCAACAGACTCTATTCAAGCTTATCTTGCAGCCGTTGAGCAAGCGGTTGGTTCATAGATTCGATTGATTGATTGAAAGAATGAATTCATTCAATTGTCGGTGGTTGGGCTAGAGTTGCTGGCTTGCTTACTTTGCCTTGACCTTCACATGCTCTCTCCTGTCCTCACACACCCATTCGCATGCCCTTGCAGCGCCTCGCCTGATGCATCACATAGATAATTTACGAAGCCTTCAGCTGCTTCATAGACTCTTAAAAAAAAAAAAAATTGTCCTGATAAACCACTCTCATCAATTCCACTTCAGATACGCGGAAGACCATGGATCTGTCGGGAGAAAAGGAAGGGATTCCGAAGGTTTTCCACCATCAACAGCCATATCCAAATGTCTCAACCCACACTGTGCAGCGCGCATCGCGTCTTTGCCTGTCTTGAAATTAGCGTATCGGGGAGAGATCGTCTTGATCCACCGAGGCCGCGCAATTCACTTCGCTTCATGTGTCTTGACGTGCATCGGCATCGTCCAAAAGATGCTGGTTGCACAGTTCCGTCATCAGGGGAGCCCACCGGAAGGGTTAAACACTGACCACAGTAAGTAGGAACCGGCTTCTCAACAAAGCATTGGGGGTGGAGACGCTTGTTTTCCATTGCCTTGGTTTGCTCCCAGTCCGTCAGGAGTATCATGATTATAACCTTTGACCGAGCTATCGAACAAGATAAAGATGGGCATGAATGACGAAGACAGTCAGTCTTAGCAAAAGGAAAGAGAAAATAACAAAGGCCGCACGGTTGATTATGAGTTTGGTTTGCCCACTTGCAGGGTAAGATTCTTTGTTGACGTTACAAGCTGATCCCCTTGTTGTCGGTAACTTGAATATCCTTACAGCATAGGTACAGACTCGCTTGTTGTTGACAGCACGCACACGTTACATATTCACAAGCAGACAAGTCAACAACAACGACACTTGCAAATCACAGCCATGGCCCCCGGTTCGGTGGAGAAGACAACGTCCACTTGTTGCAGGGACTCCACCGTGACAAGAACAAGCTTTGAGTTGACGTTGGATCGGGTGATGCTCCTCGATGCGATGCGCGTGTCTGTAATAATATTAATAGTAACCCAACCTCACTGTACTGTGTGATCGTCGTGCCTAACGCTCGAGTTGTGAGTGACGTGAGACTACGGAGCCGCGAGTGGAGAGGAGAGTCAAGTCCGGAGACCCAGCCCTTTGCCGCAACTGTGGCTACAAGCTAAAGCATTATTTTGAAAGAATCGATGCCAATTACCGATAAACATTTGCGGTAAAGTCAGCCAGCCAGAAACTGTCAGCCTGCATCATGGCTCGAGATCTAGTGCTCAGCCATCGCGAAGCCGCCCATCTAAACTGCTTCGCCTTATATCCATAAGCAGAACCCGGCCCAGCCCTGCGCGTACCCCGTACGGCAACGGAAGAGTAAATTTATCGTGGCACGATACACAGCAGCGTGTTCGCGACACGAATAGTATAGTACACGAGTTGTTGTGTACCAGTTGATAGTAATGGTTTTTGCGGTTCTGAAGCTTTTGAGGCCTTGGGACACCAACAACAGGAGGCGGAAATAACTTCAAACACTATTAGTACCCGTAATCTCCTCCTTCTGCTCTCAATCCATACGAGCCTCGCATATCTCTCCATGGCTTAGGCCCCCTAATATGAAGCATTGGCCAAGCTTTGATCTAAAAAACGACCGAGCTGGTCCACATATACAGGGGCCATAGTTAGAGGAAGAGAGAGAAAAAAAAAAAAAAAAGGAGTGGAGGGCCCTCCCTTTTTTCTTTTGACGATTCAACTGATGAGCCGCCGCCGTGCCTGACTTGACCCGATCAGGCCTGAGTTATTCAGCGATGATGAGTGTGTCTAGCACTGGACTCAATTAGGTTGCACGCAGGACCAAGGCACAGTGCGGCAGCATTGGAGGACGGGCGCGCTATAAAATAGGTTGGGTAGCATTTTGGTGCTAAGTTAACCTTTTTTGTCCCTCATGTCCTGAGATCTCGGGATCATGACCAAGTTTTGATTGCTACATGTACATACATACCTGCAAGAGAACAGACGTCGTGAAGCCCGACGCGAATTTGCTTACGAGATCGTCGATTTCTCTCCTGTAGATCCCACCCGTCACCGACGTCAGTGGTTATTGATGGTGAACAAGGGCATGTTTTGGAAAGAAATACGATATTCAAAGAGTAAAATCGTCACAGAAGATCCATGATGAGTGGAAACTCCCTGCTCGTGTCTTTTTTTGTCCTCTTTTACCTTATCCAGTGGAGGTTCTCTTCGGTTGTCGTGGATCATACCCAGTGGACGTGATCCCCTGAGCTCTAGCTTGCCCGCAGCCTAGTGGACCTAAAGTCCGGGCGTCGTCCTTAGACAGTGCCTTGGGGGCTGAAAGGGTCGCTGCGGGAACGGCGCAACCAACCCAATTCAAAATAAAAAAAATCAATACTTAATTAAAAGGTTCAACTCTCTTTCAGATCCAATATCCGAAGACCCCGGGCTGCATGTATCTGGCACTTCCGGCGTGGCAGAACATTTACTCTACTCAATCTGCAACATCTCGATATTTTGATGTTATTTGAGGATCAATTAATCGAATGGGCATCCATCTGAATCAGAGTCATGGGAGCCAAGGAGCCGAGGATCAAGCATCTGCTCGAACCCTTATCCCCCACAGGGACTCCAGTGTTTCTCTAGTCTAGACAATGGAGTCGACATCCATACTGTGTATGCATAATGCAAGTAGCTGACATGGTAGGAGTGCTACAAATTGGCAAGCATGCCATTTCTTTAGAACTTGAAATACCCAGGTCAATTAATTATATCCGCAAACCAAGTTGATATCGAAAACGTTTAAAAACAGTCAAATCTCCATTTACTCACCGTTCTTACTCCGCCAATTATTGCACACAACCATGGATGACAAGAATAACCCCGTGGACCCTTGTTCGCGGGTATTGGGTCCTCGGCAGTAGTACCGACCTTGGCCTTGCCTTGTCTTCCAGGATTCCCTTCCTTGTCCTCTTGCTTTGCTCTTCTTCAGCCCAGTTCAATGCCAAAAACGAAGAACAAAAAGTTGCGGATACGGCGGAGAGTATCTAGTTGAAGCACTATTGCATTAGTTATACCACCAATAGCAAGAGAACAGGCTCATGATGTATGTGTTGCTGCTCTGAACCAAAGTACCGCCTACAGGCTCAGAATCAGCCTCCTTCACCCAAAGCCGACTGGTTCAGCTTATCTGCAGTACTTCCCTAGTACCGGAAGGATTCGACAGGATGAGAAAAGGAGGAATAAACAAGTTGGAGAGAACCTGCTTGAAATGGAGATAGAATCGCTGTCAACCCAAGGTCAGATTGTTGGTGGTTCAATATAACTCAATTCCACCTTAGCGCATCTACTTCCTTGGATGCTTACCTGGATGAATATCATTGAGCAGGTATTTATCATTAATAACGGCCTAGTTGTGGGAGTTGTTGATCAGCCTTTCCGCCTTTCCCTATCCTGACCTCCAGCCTTTTGTTTTTTAGATGAGCCAGCCTTGGTAGAATAAAACGCCTGGAAATATTGTTTCGGATATCTTGAGACTAGTATCCCCTCCATCTCTAGGGATAAGCTCGAGATAGCGGCCATCCCATGATTGCTAGACCAGCTGAACATGATGGCCACACACTGTTTCTGTCATTGGTGTTTGGAGCGCAGCCATGGCTGTGGAAGTGGTTCAGTGGCCGTGGCTGTGACCGGCCGTGGTCTTCAAGACAAGGGTTGCTTGTCCTCATGGAGCAACGACGCTTTGCGAGGTTGCAGTCGGGAAGGGAGGGATACGGGCTGTGACGATGGGCCTACAGGGACCACTCCACTACTTTCTTGGCTAGCGAGCGTGAGCCAAGAGAGACCTTTTGGTCTGTTATACGCCGTTGTAAACCTGGGATGGCTGAACTGAACTGAACTGAACTGTGAGATCTCACTAAAGAATGCCGTAGCAGCCTGGTGAATCACCAGCAGTCGGTCCAAGGAGATTCAGGTTCTTCTGCGTTGAAGGTTTCACGTTCCATCACACTTTACCTCTCTATTAACGACAATATATTGAGTTCATTCTCTTTGTGTTGATGATATGATCAGTTACCATTCGCTATCCCCGACAACAACGATCGTTTTATCGAGACGGAGGCCGTGCGTTTGGGTTAGCCACGAGGGGAATTAGCCCAGCTTACGACATATACTGTGCATTTTTACTGTGCAACATCCGACCCCCCGTGGGTTGGGTTGTCTGTGCTTGGCCAGTCCAGTCCAGTCCAGTCCATATCCATAACCTGGGCTGGGCTGTCGGGCCACTCGCTTCTCCTCGCTCGCCATCTTTCTCTCATTCAAACCTCACCACCACCGCTCGCTTCTTCACCCCTAATTATTCTCCGCTTCCTACTTACTGTTGCTTTTCTGTTGTACTGTCGACATTAGCCGCCGTTGAGACGAGTTCGAGTTCGAGACGGCTTCATCATCATCATCGTCATCGTCGTCTTCTAAACTGGCTCGGACTTACACTTTCACTTTCGCTCTCGCGCTTTGCCGACCGTCTTATTCCGGCTTACCAGCCACTTCTTACTCCTAATACAAACCGTCCTTCGTTTCTGGAGATTATAATGTGAGTCCCAACTCTCTTTGCTGTCAATGACACATGCTGCCCGCTTTACGCCAACCACCCGGTTTCCATGTCTTTGAACTGGAACAAGTTTCGACTCACAACTCTACCCTGCCCATTCCGATAAAAGAACTGTGCCCCCCAACATCCATCGCAATCGCACGCACACCCACTGGGCCACCCATTGTTACTTTCTCCTCATTTACATCTTCGACAACTGCGACGATATCGGTACATACTCCGTTGTCGAACCCACGCTGACCTGCGATCCTATAACCATGCAGTTTTCCGTATCATTGACACGCATCTTGCTTCCTTGACACGATTCGGTTTGAATACCTTCGCTAGCATTCGCATCCAAGGCCGATTTGAAACCCTTTTTTGTATATTTCTTCGATTCCGTCATTCCAGCTTCAAATTTGCCGCCGTATATCGATTACTAAAACCATCTCTTCTGATTGTCTCGGATTTTCCCGAGTCTGATTTATGGGTTGTAATTAATCCAAGCCGATACCTTGTTATACCTTCTACATGCCTAGATTCGGTGTCGCGTTCAACAGGCGGAAGTCAACCGCAACCTCGGAGGATTTTCAGAATGGTTCCGTAACACCAGAGCAATCATCGTTCCGCGTTATTGAGCGAACCGACCCTGCGCTCGGCAAGTCTTTTGACGGGGGCGCTAGGATGGCCAGGGCTTCTGGTACACACATTCCTAAGCCTAGTCATCTGGAACTCGACTCGGAGGATAACATGTTTGCAGACCTCAAGAGTGGCAACAGGTGAGTTTTTTTCGAATCCCTCCTTCTCCTGTGTGACTCGCCATGGAATGTTGCACGGCTGCCGTTGGTTCTGGAAAGATAAAAATAAGTCATGCACTAAGGCGCTGACTCCTTCTCAGGGGAAGTGGGGCGTCTAATACGACCAAAGCCACATCGACTGATACCTCGTCAAGGCACAGCAATGCCTCGACTGCTCCGTCTTCTACAAACCTCGAGGGTCAGGACGACTTCAAAAATTCTCAAAAGAAAAACCTGCACGACATCGCCCCTCGAGCAGCACCCAAGTCGAGCGGTTCCGGATTTTTGAATCGAGCTGGTCGAACTTTTTCATTTGGGGTCCAGAAAAAACACAACGCTTCACCGCCAAAAAGCGACAACGATATACCTCCTGTCCCGGCTATTCAGCAGGATGCTTTTGGTGGACGATCTAGAGGCCTGACCGAATCTACCACCAGCACTGCTACGCCGCCCAAGTTGGACATGGAGAACGGAAATATGGATATGGGAGGAGATTTCGGATCCATGTTTTCATCCTTTGACAAGAGAGCAAGCGTTGCTACCATGAGGGCTGACGGCGCCGCTCCTCGCTCCTTGACCAACAACAGGCCTATCCAGCCTCCCCCTCTAAGCATCAACAAAACAGCAAAGGTCGAGCCAGCTCCTGAATCGTGGAACAGCCGCACCTCGGATGATGACCTACTCGGATCCCAGCCGGGGTCTCCCGAGTTCGACGATGTGCCACCCCCTGTTCCGCGTCATCAGAGTTCCTTCAAGACTTCGAACCGACCATCTGACATTATCGAGGACGAGGATGCGAAACTGCTGCAGGATTCCATTGCAGTAGGACGTTTGCTTTCCGAATCTAGCAGCCCTAACCCACCATCCGGACGTTATCGACGAAATGAGGATACCTTCTCGTCGTTCGATAGGAAGCCTCTTAACACAAGCTTCAACAGAGGGGATGACAACATGTTTGAAGGAACTGCGGCCCACTCATCACGCATTACCAATCGTTTCAACTCGCGAGCCCCAAGCCCACCGCGCAATAAGGTTATGACACCGGCCGAATTCGAAAGATACCGAAAGGACAAGGAGCGTCATGAATCGAGCGAGGCTGTTAAGCAATCGACCACAAACGATGATGATGAAGACGAAATCAACTACGACGATGATGAGGATGAGATTGAGAAATCGAAGCAGCAAGCGAAGCAGAGGAGAAAGCAGGAGGCTCATATGGCGGTTTATCGACAGCAGATGATGAAGGTCACTGGAGAACAGCCTGATATGCAAACACATGACCGTCCCGGGCTGGCCAGCTCAATGAGTGCACCTCAACTACACCTTATGAAGACGCCCTCTCCAGGACTGCCCGTGAGCGGTGGCTCCGACGAGGATGACGACGAAGAGGTTCCTTTGGCCATTCTACAGGCTCACGGCTTTCCCGGCAAAAACAGGCCACCAACCAGACTCAGCACCATGGGTTCTAACCCAAATCTGCGAGCCTCTGCTCAGCTGCAGCCACCCAGACCTGGTTCTGCCATGGGTGAAACCAGCCAGAACCAGCGCCATTCTGTGCTGCCTGCCTTCGCACGAGGTCTTCCACAAGACCCATTCGTTGGTGCTAGTATCGCAAAGCCTGCGATGCGCGAGTCCTTGACCTTTAGCGGCGGTCTTCCTGCTTCAGAGTCTCAACAATCCCTGCCTCCTGGTGGCTTGGTCGGCGTGATTGCCAGTGAGGAACGCTCGAGAGCTATGCGACGAGGTGGTCCCAATGCCAACGGCCAGAAGCTTATTCCCGGTCTGAACGCACCCCAAGGCCCGCCCTTCGATAACGCTCCTCCCGGCATAATGAACGGTATGGGTGGCGTGTATAATATGCCAGGTATGGGCATGTCTCAACCGATGCTTCAGCCGATGCCCCCGCCCCAACTCACCGTTGGAGATCAAGCTCAGCTCCAAATGACCCAACAGATGTCCCAGTTTATGCAGATGCAAATGCAATTTATGCAAATGATGGCTACCAACAATCAACAGCAACAGGGGCCTGGTGGCATGATGCCGCAAATGCAGCCGCCATATGGCGGAATGTCAGCCGCCCAGTCCATGAATGACCTTTCGTCGCGACATTCGATGATGCTTGACCAGGGACTAGAGCCTCCCCGCCCCATGGACCCTGGCATGCGTACTATGAGCATGGTGCAGCCCAGCTCAGGTGCCTCATTCATGCAACCACCTGGTGGCTATGCAGGATCCATTCATGGAGGCATGCCCATGGGCTATACACCATCGATCGCGCCATCCGAGAGGAGCAACATTGGTCTTCCTGGACGATATCGACCAGTATCACAAATGCCTGCTCCGGTGATTCCTGATCCGCACCGACGAACTAACACTATGTCTGGAGCCCTGGGCCGTTGGGATGAGACTAAGACCAAGTCCACCATCAACGTTGTTAGCACTTCCGGTGATGGATCAGACGATGACGATGAGGAGGGCTGGGAGGCGATGAAGGCGAAGCGTGACCAGAAGCGCAGCATGTGGAAAAGCAAGAAGGGCTTGGGAAGTGACTTTAGCACCATGATATAATGGAGAAGAGATATTGCAAGAACTACAAAAGAGACGGAGGCAAGATTGGTTTATATGCTCTACTTTTGCATTTGGATATCCACAGGTTGGAATAGCTCAGCCTTCGACTGGAGAGCCCCATACAATTGTATATTCTAGAATTGTGCTTTGCACCCGGGCGTCGTGGGGGATGATAGGCACCGGCTCGTTGGAAACGAGTCTGGCGCATGATAGATAAATCTTTATGCGGGTAATTGACTAATTGGGAGGTCACTACTCATGGTTTTGTTCTACTAGTGATGCGCCCGTGTGAAGTGGACATATTGAGCCCTTTTTAACGTCTATTTGTACACGTCTGATACGCAGTATCCAGAAATTCCATAGTCGTCGCTATTTGCTTTGTATGTATGCTGATTTAACCATCAATGGTTCCGTTAGCCCACTCCTTTCGCTTCACACCCATCTCAACAGCTGCCAGGCCCCAGTCCTCGCCATGGTTATGGCCCTTGCCATCAATGCCAGCGCGGGCCTTTGCTTGGTCATCGTTCAGAACGGTCAAGACACCGAGAATGACAGGCACACCAGTGTCGAGTTGTACGCGCATCAGACCCTGGCAGGTCGACTCGGCAATGTACTCAAAGTGCATGGTCTCGCCCTTGATGAGTACGCCGACAGCGATTATAGCGTCAAAAGCACCCGAGGAGGCAGGTAGCGTGGATAGGTCGGTGGTGGACGAAGCCAAGAGGTCTGTTGCCGAAGGCCCGCCGGTAGCAGTGCCCTGGATTTGGGAGGCGGAGAAGAGGCTGGCGATATGTCAGCAACCCTGCGAGGACGCGCAACTACCTGTGAGGGGGGAAAGCCTTACCGCTGGACAGCAATGGGGAGCTCCCAAGAGCCTGGGCAGGACTGAACAACAATGTTTGACTCCTTGACGCCAGCCGCGAGGAGCTTCTCCTTGGCACCGGTCACAAGAGGCTCGATAATGGTCGAGTTCCAGCGGGCATGAACAATACCGATTCGCAGGCCGGAGCCATCGTGGTGTTGGGGAGAGGGACCCTTGAGAGACATTGTGACGAGATTTAGGGGTTTGTTTGGTGTATGTGGTGCTGAATGGACTGAGTTTATGCCGGCAGTTGGAATGAATCTATCGTGGTCTGGTTCTTGCTATGAGTAGCCAAAAGATGGATGGTTTAAGTGTGAGTAGAAGCTCTACATTTGCCGGAGGGAGGACGCGGGGCTCATACAGTACCTTAGTACCTTAGCGGGGTTAGCAGGTCACGTCGCAGGGGACGGAAGGTTGGAACGGAATGCAGGGACTGATGAAGCAGGTACGTACCTGATCGGACCTGCCCTACCTAAAACTGTTAGTATCCATCCATACCTAGGTAGGTAGGTTGCTTGGCGATAGGGGGTGTCGTGGAGGAAGGAAGGAAGGAGGGAAGGAAGTTGATGGTTTAAACCTCCTTCTCGATGAGTACTGCGCAACTCGTGATCTAGATAGTCATATGCAATGAATCACAGCTGGTTAGAAATATTTCCCTCTTTTCATCTTGCTCTCCTTCCAACACGCTCTTCTTTTATTCCTCCTCTTTATAAACTCCACAGGCATGTTATCCACATGATCCATGATCCATGTAGTCTCTCGGGCAACCAGATGCTGTGTTTCAATTCAGCATAATTCGGCATAAACTGCTTGAGATCTCACTTCACAATTCCATCTTCAAGCCATTTTCAACCATCATGTCAATATCTCAGTTACCACAATCTACGGCTCACCTGCTGAGGTCTTCATCAACAATCGCAGATCCCCTTTCCTTGGTCAAGGAGCTTGTTGACAACAGCATCGACGCAGGTGCCACATCTATTGAAATCACCATTGCGCCCAACACCGTCGACAAGATTCAAGTTCGAGACAATGGCGGAGGAATACAGCTTGAAGACTACGGATTTCTGGGGCGCCGGTCCCATACAAGCAAACTACGAAACTTCAAGGAGCTTAGGTTAAAGGGCGGCCAGACACTAGGTTTTCGGGGCGAAGCGCTTGCTAGTGCCAACTGCTTGGCTACGATCAAAATCACAACTCGAACCGCTCAAGATCCGGTAGCATCACTTCTCTTATTGAAAGGCGACTCGGGTGGTATCAGCAAACAGCAACCTGTGTCTGGCGCCGTAGGAACAACCGTTCAAGCTTTGAATCTGTTTAAAAATATCCCTGTCCGAAAACAGAATGCCGTGAAAGTGAGCAAGAAAGCTTTGGCAGACATCAAACGGCTCCTGGATAGCTATGCGTTAGCTCTTCCGCATTTGAAGCTCTCTTTCAAAGTGCCGGGAGACTCCTGCCTGCCTTGGCTATACTCCCCACGTTCATCGACCACTACACAGGAGGCTATCACACAAATCTTTGGTCATACTTTTATCACTCAGCTCGTTGAAGTATCTTCGGCTACAAACACAAATGAAAGTTCAGCGGCAGAAGAGTCACAGCAAATGGTATTGACTGCGTTTCTTCCACGGCCAGAAAGCGACACCAAGGTGATCAAAGGCAGGGGCGCTTTCATTTCAGTCGACTCGCGACCTCTTTCATCTTTAAGAGGAACGGGAAAGAAATTGGTTGCCATCTTCAAGTCAAGTATCTCAGGGGTTCTCGGTTCGTCTGAAACTTCACGAGCTCCCTCCAATCCCTTCATGCAACTGAGCATCAGTTGTGAACCAGGCTCATACGACCCTAATGTATCGCCACTGAAAGACGAGGTGCTCTTTAGAGATGAGCCAGCTCTTCTTAGTTGCTTTCAACATATCTGTGATTCAGTATACAACGGCTCGGCTAGCAAAGGCCCGCAGCACAAGTTGATACCGACAGAGACTCCGTTATCACCGGTAACCGGAGCTTCGAGAAACTCTGTATCAAAGCCAAAAGAGGGGTCATGCGAAGTCAACATCGAAGATGAATGCTTTCTGGACGACCAAGGACTTATCGCATCTCTTAACGAAGAGCTTGAGAGAGTGCTTGGTAAGAGTTCTAGCGCATCCGGTGACGGCCAGGTGCCTTCATTTCGTCCTTCCGATCCTTCCGCCTTGCCCAAAAACGCTCTACGACCTACGAATCGACACGGGGCTAAGGGCGTCGCAAAAATTCAGACAGTCGAGGACATGATGAGGACCAAGTCTGTGGTCAACCTATCACGAAAGGAAAGCAACTCAACTGATGTGGATGGAACGGAAGGATTGGTCCCTGTGCGAGTTGCACCTCGACGAGCAGCCACTCCACATAAAGATCAGTTAAAATCTCCATCTCGTCGCCAGGCCTTAACCCCACGCCGTCGTTTCGAAGACATCGGCCATTACTTTCGCCCTGTACAGGATGAGCCAATCGAGATTGCAATAGATGAGACTGCTACGCCCGAGAACTCCCAACAGGAACAAGACCTGCTTGGTTCTTATGGAGCCCGGCGTCCTCCGCTGAAAGAGTTGACAGAGGCGGATCTAAACACATTTCGAGAGGATGAAGATGATGAAGAAGGGGACGACGAGTCTGTGGTCGACCTTGATGCTGTTGGGCCAGACTTCAGACTATCCCCCCGCGCAAGCCCTCGTCACAGGGTCCCTTCCCGTTCATCGAACAACCTGTTCAGACCACTTACAAGGCCACGACAAGCCCCGAATCCGGGTTTGCAGCTGGGGCAGCTATTAGATCTACACACTCCTCCATCTTCAAATCCTACGCGCACTCAAGACTCTCCCCGGCAAGATTCTCCCCGGCAGTCTCTCAACAACAGCTCAGGTCGAGGTCAAAGGCGGTCTCGAGGTAGTACAGTACCATCGGCCCAAAGAACTGACGATCAAGGGTTGAGACAAAGTCGCTTACTCCTGGGAAGTGGCCAAACTGCGTCCCAGAACAGACACCGTCCACAGCAAGTTCGGCACGGAAATGGACTAGCCAATGGCAGAAATATGCTGGCTACGAATCGTGATGACACAGACGCACTTTTTAAGGACTTGTTGCATAACAGCCATGTAGGTTCCGAGGACCGGGAAGGCTAGCAGCCTGACTTCTCGAATCGAGAACAGAGCCCTGAGCTCCTCCAAGGAACTGAGAGGGAGCTCGATATTACTCAACACCAAGATAACATTCCGTGGTCGCACTCTCTGCAGACACAACTTATGAGGACGCCGCCACCACAAGCAACTGGTCTCGGACGGCAGATCCTAGGCGAGCATTGCCAGCTCATGGACCACATACATGAACGACACAGTAAGGATTTTGAGCCTCGACCAGCAAAACGGCAGAGACGTTGCTCAAGCGTAGCGACTTCGCATAACGAAGAGCAAGACCCTAGACAGCTTCTCGTAAAACGACAACGCACTTACACGGAAGGCGGACGACTGAAACGTATCGCGTCGAAGAAACTTCCATTCGAAACAATACCTCAAGATGATATAATGTTGAAATTTTCGATCATGACCAAAGTCCAGATGGACTATTTGAGGACTGCCACCCTGGAGTTTATGGCCTCGGGCAGAGCTGCGGATCAAAAATGTCAAAGGTCAGCTCTTCAATTCAAGAACATGGAGGAAGTGGAACAAGTGGGCAAACTGCTGAAGCGTGTCACGGAGGTATGGCTCGAAGGAAACCCATCCATCAAGGTGGAGTATACACTGCGATCTGAAGCAAAGGGCAAATCAAAGGCGTAGGGTGTTTTTTGGGGGCAAAGACTCAGCGGTATCTACCTAAAGGAACCAAAGGATGCTGGCTATCTCATTGCTGTAGAAGATGGGGGACTAGATGCAGGGAAAGAAAGTTTGCTTGGGGAGATTGCTTGTACGACTGAACGATTAATTAAGGAGGCTAGATGAGACTATATAAACAAATGAACTAGGTTGAGCCTGATGATGTTTGAACCCGATAGACCCAATCTCCAGCTGCCGGGAACCGAAGGAGTTTGCATGTTGAATCTGGAGTCCTGGACTCTGAAACGCGGCAGGATGGATTTATTGGACAGTACCTATGCAAAGCATGGGTAGTTTCATAGCCACATTTACAGATATTGCTTACACCAACAAAATGAAGACGAATGGAGTGATGAAGAATGCTATTGGTCCAAAAACTGTTTGAGTGCTACTATGAAACCGGGAAAAGAGTCGAAAAGTGCATATCTGGTGATACAGTAATGGGGTTGAGGGACGCCTACTTGTATGCTACGCTGATCTCTGTGCGCCAGCCGTGTGGCCTTTTGGAGTTTAGAGTACTATTTATTTTAGCATGTAGATTATTAACATAGATGTAGAAGCAACAGAAATACAAGATAATATGATATTCTGAGTTATACTTGAGCTGGTGGCCGCAATTGGAACTTTTTGGTGCGAGACTGAGACAACGCTAGGGTAAAGAAAAGGGTGTCGTTGATGATGAGGGTCTGGTTTCAGGGGTCTAGATCGCTGATGGAACCCTATGATGATCCAATGATGACCTGGTAAATAGTGAGATGAAGATTTGTATGATTTTGTAATTGTGAGTGTATTATCGTTCGAGATATTGACATGGGAATGAGTTTGGAATTTACTAGAATAGTACATGGAATATCGAGAGTGGAGGTGGATGGATACGCAAATTCAAGTTCCAGTCAAAACCCTGAGGTCTGGGACGAACCGAAGGCATTTATGGATCCGCAAGGTATCGCTTATATTCGGCAGCAGTTGGAAACATGAAATAAAGGTTCTTGACAACAAGGATTGACAGTGTTGAGACGATAGATTCATTGCTGATCTCGGCACATAAAACACACCTAATCTGCGAGCTCGCATTTCATTGAAAATAAATAAATGAATGAAAATAAGGAAAATAAATGCCCATCAAAAAAAAAAAAAAAAGAAAAAAAAAAGAAGCGACAGCTGAAAGAAAAGACTGGAGCGCATCCATGGATGTTTCTGAAAATAGCTCGCCCGCCTAGACTTTGGCACTAACAAGGCCACCCTCACCCTCGTCAAACGGTCAGCGAATAGGGCCGTGGCGCATCCAGCGACGGGATGCAGCACGCCAGAATGGAAGCTTTTCTAGGTTAGCTGGGGCATTCGTATCTGCGTTGAGTTGTTATTGTTAGTAAGACGGTGGAATGATAAGTGAGAGGAATAAACAAATAAAATGTATGAAGCTGCTGTTGTTGGGTTTATCTTTACCAGAGGATATAGTAAGTCAGCAACATGTGTTATTTTGCTGTCTACATCCAACACAAGTAAGCCCTTTCCTTGCTATCATCATGCAACCGAGCGGCTCATAACTACAACGTTGTATGAGTGTGTTCCGTTCCATCGTGGCTGTGGGTGGCTGAAAGATATGCTCCTTGCATGACCTGTGTATGGAATAAGGAATTCCATTTGACTCAGTGTTCAGAAGTCATGGAAACGAGATGAACAAATATAGGAGGGCCCTTCTTTTTATCATGATGCACATATCCTCAAACAAACGTTGATCTTTTGAAGGTTCACCCAGCGGCCGTTGCCCGTTCTAGGGAGCCAGCAACAGCTCCATTTCGGCACCAATCTAAGCCGCACACCATGACGTACAGCACGAAACGTCACGAGCTAGTGCAAGTTGGGATCCATTGGAGGGCCCAATGTTTTACGAGAGCTGCAGGAGACAAGTACCGGGTACTTGTAGCAACGGGACGACAAAGATGACTCTGGTACGATAAATGCCCAGAAGCCATAATATGAATGAGATCGTGATTGATGGTTTACAAGCAGCAATCATCAGTTGACACTAATTGCTTACACAAACAGAGACAACCTCCCCTGATAACCCCGTGTAAACCAAACCAACCTGAGCCTGAGATGACCTGAGATAAAGATAGGATAGGCGTTATTAGCGTTGACCCAGCCACAATTGCAGACACGATAGCTCCCAGCCAAAAACCCATGGACCCATGGAATCCTTCATTCCAAAAAAAGTATTCACTCAAAAGGCCAGGTATGATAATCTGATCCTTTAATTTAAGGATCTGAACAGTTGTCAAGACCAGTTGAGTAAAAAAATCACAATGGAGTATTTGGTTGAAAGCAACCTCGTGATACGTGAAAGAAACAACACATCGAATGGAGGCGTAGATCACAGGGGGATCGTCAGGACGTTTACGAGTTCACCCTCAGTTTTCACCCCCAGTTAGTGGGCGGACATGGTCATCGCAGGTTGCACTGCCGTCCACGTCTCGCCTGGGGGGGCGCCCAGTCTTACAGGCCACTCTAGCGCATGTTTCCCCCGTGCTGACTTACCATGTACCCAGTACCTACATCCACCCAGCTGTCTCTCACAGGCCGGGTCCCCCGTCATTTTCCCACCGGACCCGACACGGCTTCTTCCCCCCAAAAAAAGAACCAGCATCAATCCCCATCTCAGTTCAGGATCAAGGCACACACGCAGAACTGACACACGACCACAGGCTCAGCACACGCATTTCGCTGCTGTTGGTCTTGGTCTGACACCCTTTTTTTCTTCTTCTCCATCTTCTTCTTCCACCCATCTTACTCACACACTCGCTCGCTCGCTCGATTCGCTTCGTTTCCCTATTCTGTATTTCCAACCATTTCAAGTAGTTTTATCAACTTTCTACCTAGCTTCCCGAGCCATCCCATCCATCTGACTGTGGCTATCTAAACCTCGAGAATTACGTCGTTCGCTTGCTTATCATACTCCATCCTCGCCTGCGTCTCCCTAGGCCTCGATCCTCCGCCGGCCTAATCCTCCTCGACACCAAGATGACCGCCGCCTGAACTACCACGATTCCGATCTGACTGCTTGCGTTACTGGCTTCACATTACGTCGCTGGCCTGGGCTCATAGTCCCTTTTGGCAATTAGTCACCTTCTATCTCGGTAATTTTGGATAACCTCGAAGCTATGCAGCTTGGTCTGGCTCGTCAACGCTGTGCCGACTGCTCGCAAGATTGTCGTCCTTGCACCCACCATTGTGGCCTCATTGAGGACCTGCCTAGGAGGCGAAATGCGGCACAGTCATCGAAACCTCCATTGCCTGGCCTCGCGCCTTCTGTCGCCCTCGCTGCTATAGACTACTCTAATCCCGATAATATCTCACATCCTCAGCGCTATTCCACCTCGACCATGTCACAGGTCGCACCTCGACAAAGGCCATGGACGCCTTGGCATGGCACGATATCACAATTCTCAAAAAGTCTACTAGTCACCTTTCTCATCGCATTGCATGCCGTTTCACCTACCCATGCCGTGAGGATTCCTTTCACCAACTGCCTTAGCGATTCCTACCGTTTGCACGAACCGACCAGACTACAATGGGTTCCTTTGTATGCCGACGCCGTATTCGATACTAAGAGTGAACAACATAATCTCCGTGTCATTGTTTGGGGGAACGTTACGGGCGCTCGGACAACTGGCGAATTGCCCCCAGCTGGGGACCCTTACTGGGACGATAACCAAGAGACGAATGGAAAAATCGATCGAGTGCCGCAAAGCGACTACCACACAGCAACGACCTTCATCCCCAAAGTGAACTTCTTGACGTATAGTCCGTATAACCGCGACAAGTTTGACTTTTGCAGAGATTCGTTGGTCAATGGCTCATGTCCCCTCCCTCCCTATTTTGGAGAGGTCGATTTTAGGTATGTTTTTATCACATCCAATCCCACCTTTTGCTGCGCATAGCCGAGTTTATGACCCAACGTTTTGCGATAGGACAATCAACTGACAGGAAAACCACAGTGATGCGTACAAGCTACCTTCATTCAACATCTCTTGGGACGCATATGATGCCTATGCTTTCGCCTCTCTCGCGCCCATTATGACCATTATTGATGGAACCCGTGATGCTACCCAGATCGGCTGTGTTTCCATGTCAATAACCCCCGACCTCGGAAATCTCTCGTGGCTACTAAAGTTTCTGCCCATGATTGTACTGCTCTTTACAGGGTTTGCAGTCGTATTTTCCGCCATATTCAGCCCATGGGGTTCATCCGATATCTTCCACTGGACTTCCAATTATGGTCGCGACGTCGACTTGCTTCGCCTGGTCACGCCTGGTTTTGGTGATTGTCTTCAATACATTCAGTTCATTGCACTCAGCGGCGGTCTTACCCTCGATTACCCTGGCTTCTACCAACCTATTGTTAGCCAGATGGCGTGGTCGACTCTCATGTTTAACGAAAGTTTCGTTGCGGATGCCCCGTCGTGGCAAAGCGTAGTAGACGGTATCTATGTAACCAACGGCACCTATGGACTCCAGGAGCTTGGCCAGTTGGTTGGCATGGCGGAAAGTGAGGATATCTGGGCTGGTATGATGGTTTGGCTGTGCGTCTGCATCGCAGCCGTAACTGTTCTAATTCAAGCCGGATTCGCAGTCCAGTGGCTTTTCCGAAAGATTAACAACACCCCAGCAGAAGATCTACGCTCTAAGAATGTCCCCTTTTCCGTCGGCAACGCCGTCCGCATCGTCTTCAACTACTTCTTATTTCCCATCGTCGCCTTGTCGTGTTTCCAGCTCGTCACTGCAGGCAACTCCCCGACCTATACCATTGCTCTCGCCGTCGTCACTCTGATTTTCCTCATCATCTTTGCTGCATATCTCTTTTATCTCATCATCCGGACGAGGCCAAAGTCGGTACTTTACGATGACCTACCAACTGTATTGCTATATGGTCCTCTGTACAACACCTACTCCGACGAGGCTGCCGGCTTCGCCCTCATCCCTGTCTTCCTAACATTCTTGCGGGGTATTACTATCGGCGCGGTTCAACCGAGCGGTATTGCCCAAGTGGTACTCCTCGCCATCTGCGAAGTCATTCATATCCTCACGATCCACGCCTTCCGCCCCTTTCAACGGTCGACATCGATGAATGCCTATCACACCCTGTTTGGTTCGTTCCGGCTCGTCTCTATCCTGCTAATGGTGGCATTTGTGCCTACACTCGATGTGTCTGAGGGAGACAAAGGTTGGATTGGCTATGTTATCTTGGCAATTCATGGCACGGCCTTGATCTTCGGCTTCTTCCTCAATGCCCTGCAGACTATCATTGAGGTCGTGGCACGCATGCTAGGCGCGGGTGGAGATGACGCTCGAGGTTTGACCCGTGGAGGACTTACAAAGATCTTTGGTATGCGACAGCTGGCCCGGCGCAACACACACCGTAACACAGGTCCATCCCGAGCAAGCCAGTTGTCGACTGCGGCCATGTTGGACTTGGACGAGGGTGGCAAGTCAGGCTATGCCATGCCAAGCGGAAGGGTTCGAAGCGAGTCTGGTGCTAGTCTTGGTGGACTCATGAACCCTCGGCATAGAAGCAGCTCGGCTCTCGATAGTATCGACATCTACTCTGGTATGCCGCAGAACATGGACAGCGCCAGCTCGTACATGCCTAATACTCCCGGAGAGAGGAGCACATTTTCCTTCCTGCCATCTCCTCATGTGATCCGCCATCATCCTTCGCAGTCGATAGATGCGGCTGACCCCTATTATCGACCACCTCGACGGCGTCGCGAGACCACGAACGAGTCTATTCACTCGGAAGGGCCTGGTGGATCAAGTGCAGCCGAAGCCAAAGGACCTAATCAATCAGGAATGCTTGGAGATCCTGCAGATATGGGCGCAGATATCTCTCGAGGCGCAACCCCAGCCCCTCCCCCTCCTGCCGGATATTCTCAAGTCAGTATTCCTCCGAACCGCCCCGACTATGCTACCCGTGAAGTCGACTTTTATTACGGTGTTCGTGGACCGGCCTTGAACTCGGACGGGCCGGGACGGAAGCTTGGAACTGGACCTGCCGATCCTACAGGCCCTGTGGCTACGGCTTCAGGATGGTTCCGAACCCTGTTTGGCGGTAAGACAAAGGAGAAGGGCAAGGGCTTTGAGGTTGTGAGAAGCTCGCGGATGCCCCCAGCAATGATGGCTAGGAACGGCGGAGAGTCGCCCCCCGAGGGAATTCCTGTGGCTATGGGTGTACTACGCAATGGACCTATTGATTCGGACGACGAAGACGAGCCCCAGCCAAGACGATCGCCCGGTCGTCAGCAACAAAGTTCTCTACTCGACGATAATGGCGACCCTCAAGACTCTGAGCCTGAGAGCCCTGTTCTTGAGCGACCAAGACGCACATTCAGCGCTGGTAGCGACGGATTCCCAAGAGAGCCAGCCAAATCACTACTCAAGAAACCACCGCACATCGCACTGCGCGAAGCTGAGGATGATGATGCTCCAGAGATCCCTCGCAAGAGCTCCAAGCGTGCGTCTGGCCACTTTGGAGGCAGCAGTGATCACAGCCGGGCACCATCCCTCACCCTTATGAACATGCCCGGCTCGACATTATCTTTCGACTCGCAGATGCGAGATGCCGGTGCTGTAAGCCGTACTTCGAGTCATCATCGACCTACGCTGTCGGCATCGTCTCGACTACCATTTGAGCGCACCAACTCGCAGAAACGACTGTCGTCCAACTCTTCCATAGAGTTTCCCGGCGAGTTTTCACAGATAGACTTCACCCATGGAAGTGATGAGCGACCGGCCAGCTTTGGCATGGTATCACAGCATGGTGTCAGCCGAGTTGATCCGTTGCACCGCGACGTAGACTTGCTCGGCAGCTCCGCTGAGCTTGTCGAAGATCCTCCTCTTAGACCTCACACTTGATCTTCCTACATTTCTGCTGTCATAACCGAACCAGAGGTCAATTGGTCCCCTCTCTTTGTTGCTTATCTTCGCCACACTCTCCTGGTCAACTTGACCACCTATGCACCCATACTTGGGCGACACCATAATACTTTTTTTTTTTTTTTTTGTCAACTTGGAGTTAAATGCAATGTACACGATCTATAGATCAAGGTCCACAAGGACCTTACACATGAGCACACATACTCACCTCTCTCTTTTCTGGTCATGAATCGAAGAACCTCGATCACAACCACACAGAGATTCTCGGGGAACCCCGAGCTACGAAAGTACTAGCGAACGACAAGGCGTTACAAACGGGTTTCATGGCATTTTTATTCTGTTTTCTTTTGTACCTTAGGATCTTATCTTTTCGAGAATGTCCATACTAGCGTTGGCGTAACAAAAAAGCTGGGCCAGGGGATGGTTTATCAGGGATGGGGAATTTACACAAGCGGGTGGTTGAACCCCAAAGCACATCTTTTGTCTCTCTTTGTAGCAGGTTTTGTTGGAAAGAAATGTGGTTGGGCATATATAATTTTATGGGGAGATCTTGTCAAGAGTCTGGACATGTTTTGTCCCAAGATGATGGTCTAAGAACCAGGGTTTGCGTTTGACAAATTCTAATGAGAAGTTGTAATGATCCATATATACCTTGCAATTGCTGGCATGGTCTCTTTCTTTGATCTTTTACAAGTTTCCAGGGATGAGAGTCGTGGGTCCATGTTCAAAAGGCCCCATAGTTCCATACGATATGCATACGCCATGCCACTCTGTCATAATATTTACACAATGTGAGCTTTGTAATATAGGCCAAACCAAGCTCGTCATTTTTGTTCATTTCACACCAATAAATCCAATGCCCGACCGAGCCTTGCGCGCCGCCTCCTTGAGCGCCTGTTCCTCGACATCGGTCCACTTGACGCTCAGCTGATCCCACTTCTTGCCGGGTGTGTTGTACTCCTTGCGCCACTGGGACTGCATCTTTTGGAGGCGGGACATGTCCCGCGGATCGCCCGAGCCACTGTACAGCATGAAGGCGGTGCAGGGCGGGAGGGCGGCGTGAATACGTGTGAGACGTTCCGTGAGGCGAACGAGGGCCTGCTCGAGCTGTGACTTGGCTGAGGGAATAGTAGCCTCAGAGTCTTGAGGGGGGCCGCCGTCGCTGTTGGAAACTTCGACGCGGTTGCGGTTCCACCAGCCTTGAAGGGCCTCAAGCTCCCGCATTCTCGCCCATACAAAGTCGACGCCTCCGCCGCGGATTTCGAGACCATCTGGATCTCCCTGTACGGCACGAATTACGTTGTTGGTTACATCTTCGTCATTCTTACATCCAAGCGGATACGTTGCGCCGCCTCCAGCACCCTTGGATGGATCACCCCAGTCAACAGCAGCGCTCGTCTTGCCAACCTCGACGCCACCCGCTGTCCCCCCTTGAGCCTTGTATGCAGTTCCAGCGCGTGCTAGTCGGCGGAAGAGGTTCTCGCCTTGGGCATCAGACGTGCCCCAGGTCTTGCCCTTTTCGCATTTCTGCTTGACAAGATCGAGACAGGTCTTAGCGTCTTCAATACTGTCGTGGCCATTTGCACCGCCTTTCTGGATCTCTTTGGATAGATACTTCTGCGCAAGCCATTTGAGAGAGGATTTGAGAGGAGGTCCGCGAGGATGAGGGTATATTATGGAGGTGTCGATGATGAAAGGGTGAGAAATCCGGAGGGCCTTGGTGTCCGACTCTAGAGAATGGCCGATCAGGATTGTGCGAGGGTGTAGGATATCAAGAAGCTTCTGCTGGATGTCGCTTAATGTAGTTGTTACGGGTGCAAGCATCTCTTCTGTGATGCCAGAAAACTGGGTGACGTAGTCGATGATGGGTTTATCGGGCTTGACAAGCTCGTCAAGTACCACATTGCCGAACCAGTCGACAATGCTGATCCGTGTCAAGGAGAACTCGTTCTCTCCAGTCATACACATTTCACAGTCGAGAGCCAAGACTTCTCGTCCTGCTGTGATACTGCCCTTCTGAATCTCGTCTTCCGGAGCTTCTCCGTCTTCGAGCTTTTCCACCTTTGTAATCACCCATCCCGGAGGCATGACAAACTGATCTCTGGCAACGCCTTCCAGCAGAGCTGGATGAACTAGGTAGCCGTTATCGGTGAAGTCGTCGACAGAGCAGAGAAACTCTGTGATGATTGTTCTCTCGTTTTTCCAACCTTGAGGCTCGGACGCTGGCTTGACGCCCTTTCTGCCCCCAGTCTTTTCTTTAGGAATGGGGGTTGTCAAGAAGGCGGCCAGAGGTGAGTGCATCTTTCCATGGCGGTCATCACCTGGGGTTTTAACAGGCCATAGATGCGCAAACATGTCTGCAAAGGGCTGTAGGGCCTCTGGTAGACGCTCTTTCTCCAACTTCCGGGGATAATAGTCGTCCGGGGATGTAATGATGGCGTTTTCCTCCCTCACAGTATCGTTGTACGTATCGAAATCGACATTGTGTTTGAACATGGCCTCTTCGAGGCCGGGTATCATTATAGCGACAATTTTTCGAAAGGCTGGGCGATGAGTAATGCCAATCCACTGGGGACCAGGACCGTCGGCGAAGATGTATGTTACTAGGTCTCGCAGCTGGGAGATGTTGATCTTGGACTGAATTCGCGCATTGGGCGAGAATGCAATTGTAGGATAATTCTTGCCGGGTTTTGGGACCTTCTTGAGCTTCTTGGTAGCTCGCGAAACGACCTGCCACTCTCCGTCGTCGTCGGCGTCATGAGGCGCCGCACGCTTGAGGCTGCTATCGCTTTGCGTTGAACTGTCCTTCTCAAGTGTCGCAACCGCTGTAGTCACTGCAACGCCCTCGTCAAACTTTTCCGGCTGCAGAGTCGCGTCTTGAATATCGGTAGAAGAGGCATCTTGGGTGGGATCGAGAATTGGATCGGCTCCTAGGACGGTAAGGGCTTTGTTGATGACGCGGGCGGCTTTCTTCTTTGATTTCTTACCCATGATGATTTTAAGCGAGCGCAATAAGTGCGCCGCTGGGAATGAGAATAATTGTCGTGAGGCTGCCCTACGATGTTGTAAGAAACAAAAAAAATTATTGGTAGTTCTAGCTGCAGAACGCAGTTGGGATGGATATGCGAAAAAGTACGTACCTGCTGTTTTTGAAGGGAATGGATCTGGGAAGGTGGGGGACTGAGGAGCTCCGAGATTCTGTACCACTTTACGCGTGTTAGTACTTGTAACCGCAAGATATGTTATATAAATTATAAAAGTCGGTTTTTTTATAAGATTAAGTATATTTGATTACTGCCTAGAAAGTTTCCGTTACGTGTAATATTGAAAATAAAAAAGCTTGTAATTAATAGCCAAGCATCTGAGTTTGTGATACTGTAAGTAGTAACATATATTCATTGAATATGATGCCAAATTTATGTAGATTGTCTGTTAATATTTGAGATCTTGTAAGAGTGACTGATCTCAATCGAAAACGTCTTCCACTCTTTCTGATGGTCCTTCTATCGACCAAAATCCATGGCAAGAATATCTGATCCTAAACCAGCAAGAGCATCAACTTGCTTCACCACGGCATACTCAAAGAAAGCCCGAGCCTGATCAGTCTCAGGGTCCTCTCTCCACGAGTTAATCAGTGATAATTCTTGCTCTCTGCCTGGTAATTGATCGATTTCATCAAGCATCTGCTTTGCAGAAATCGAGACCTCCCATTCTTGGACGTAGCCCTTGGGAACAGACTTTAAAATCATGACAAGCAGCATCTGACACAACGACACTTGGTCGATATCCTGCAACGTTTGAAGGGCCCTCTGATTAAAGTCTCCCTTGGATGACACAGCTTGTGAGTTGCCTAGAGAGGCAGTATCGGCCGCCGTGTTGGCGAGCAATTTGGCAACGAGCAAGAGGCCTTTGACGCGGACTGGATGATATGGAAGAACGTGCCGGTAGGGGTCACACGCCGTTGCAATGAAGCACGCAGTTGCCAGGGCGTATACATAGTTGCCCTCGTCAGCGTACAAGATCGATACCTCGGTCAGCAGTTGCGGGAGAGGTGACACCGCCCAAAGACCCTCAGCGACCAGCCCTTTACAGCGATGGTAACGAGCCTGTAGAGCTTCTCGTCGTCCTTCCGGCGAGGTAGTTTGGTCTTTCTCATCTATGAGGTCGGAAAGTTCTTCACCGTGCCTACTGGCCACTAAAGCTTTGTCTGGATCCGTTGCTGCGGGATGTTGACCAAGCTTGCCGACGTCCGCGACGAGACTATGGCGGTTCAGGTTGATGACTGGAGACTCAGCGCACACCTGATAGATATTGAAGTCTTGTTCGCATCGAGAACATTTGCAGTCAAAAAAGTATGGTGCAAGCGCTTGCTTTCGCTTAGAAAGGGGAAATGTGTAGTCTGATAAACTGTCAACCATGTTGCCTCAAGCACGAGCGGTTCAACTACGTACCAGTGTAGGAGATTTCAATCTCATCGTCAGCCTTGATTGGCTTCTCTGCCCGAAGTATGGCTTCCCTACCAACAAATTGCACCATGGCATTAGGGATACAAGAGTGATTGGCCATGGCGAGCTTTGGTTCGAGAAATATGCCTACTTGGCCAAGATCGGCGTCATATCTGTGAAAGGCATTTGTTTGTATCTGCACGGTTTATTAGCAGGTACTCTTATTATATCTTCATTTAACTGGCAATCATACCTTGCATAGTAGAGTCAGCGCCTTTTGCACTTCTTCCTGGGTAGTGCCCAGTCCAGCAAACGCACTCGCGCCCATGGCCATCATCTCCATATCCGCCCACTTCTCACTCTTCCTCCAAGATGAGACATTGCCCTCAAGATCCTCCAGCGCAACGCCAATCTCAGGCTTCACTAGCGCTTGAACTACAGCGCGTACCGGCGTCGGCAGACCTGGGCGTCCTTGCGCTGTGACCTTGCGCAGCACCTTGCACTCTTTGGAGTGGACAGCCGTCCAGTTTGCCGACTGGCAGGCGGCATCGCAGTAGGAGACGGCGTGGCACCTAGAACAGGCGCGTACTTCTGCTGGCTTGAAGCAGTGGCTGCAGATGGCGTTGATATGAGACAGCGAGGGGATGAGAATCGTGGGTATAAAGGGAAGGATGATATCACCTGGGGCAAAAGCTTTGGCGGAGTAGATGCCGCGACCTTTGTTATGGCGCTTCACTTGAAAGGGTATCGAATGTGCCATTTTACTAGATGAGTTAGTAAAAAAAAGGTAGGCTTAATATTAAAGAAGAGAATGAAAAGCAATTCGAGAAAAGCCAAGTTTAGAGAGTTGTTATATAGGGTGCTAATATGGATATTAAGCGGATTCGGAATATTCATTAATTTATGATCTCGCGGAGTAACTTGCGGGACCAGAACACCACATAACCCGATAATGTAAAACACCAATTTTAATGCTACACTCGCAAACACGGTGCGAACAATCACTCCGGAGCAACTCGGGAAGTGCTATATAAGCTAGAATTCTCACAAGTATATAGAATCAATCCAAAACAGTCATCGAACTAAACGACCGCATCTAACAGATATTCGGCAGGACTTGGATTCCTCCACAACTCAAGTGACAGGCTTAGCGACCTCCCAACCGACTTTGGAGGTGATAAAATTGCAGATATCATCTATCTCATCAGGAATCTTGTACCAGTGGCCTAGGCCTTCGTAGCATTTCCAATCAACCTGATACCCAGCGTCCTGTAAGAGTTGTGCTGCATCCTCACCTAATTTACTCGGCACCTTTTCATCTTCCTTGCCATGGCCAAGAAAAACAGGCGTGCGATACGCCGTCTTCTCTTGTGAAGGGCAGTCCAAAGGGCTTGGACCTAAGAGATCTCTCTTCAGTGCCTGAACCTTGACGGTGCTAGATTCTGAAGTTGCATCCCGGGCCTCGCTGGGATATGCAAAAGGGTTGTCACTATCGTCCTCGTCCCCGTCTCTAACAACACTCTCGAGGTCGTCTTGAAAGGTCAGGTAGCCGCTCATACCGATAAACCCCCCTATAGAGTGGTCTAGAGACAGCAGCACTGCAAGCGACATTGCGCAGCCCTGACTCAGCCCTCCGATGATGAGATTCTGAGGTTTCACTTTGTCGAGCTCGAGTGCTATAATCTCCAACAACTCCTGAGACGATTCACCAAGCCCATCCAGTTGTTTTTCCTTGCGAAAAGAGGGACCTGGAAGGCAAGCAATGTCGAACCACTGAGTGAGCATCGCTCGACCAAATGCAGTAGAGCGGCGACGTTTAGAGGTAGGAAAAACAAAGCGAGCGCCGGGAAATACTTCTGCAAGGCTATGGCCAGACGATGTGAGACCAGTATCTAAAAGCTCTGTGCCGAACTTTTTGCCGTTGGAGCCCAGGCCGTGGAGGAAGATCATTGTATGGCTGTGGTGTTCTCGTGGCTCGACGGTATAGATGGGTTCGCCTGGCACAAGACATGTCGTCGAAGATGAGCTAGAGGTGGGCATTATGGGCCCTAGGAAAGATTTAAATGATCTGAAGAATGAAGGGTTGCCTTGTCGTGAGTTTAAGTAATCGAGGCGAGGTTCAAGTTGGTTATGAAGAGAGATGTCAGTGCAGTCCTTAAACAGGAAACAGCCGAGCTTATTGTTGGCAACTGGCTCGAAAGCGAACGCTATTGTCCCTGTTCTCAATCCGTACAATAGACACCTTTTTATATCCTCTTCACTGCTCAGCAAAGATTTAACACTAATATTGGGGTTATTCGGGCCCTTTCATGGGCATCCTTGTAGATATCACCAACAACCAACGCACTAATCGCGCGCGTAGTTATATTATTCCGGTATGTCCAACTAGACTCTGTTACCAAGGATCACAAGACCAACAAATAGACTCCACGTCTATGGTATGAACAGCATCCAAGAATGGAAAAGCCAGGGCTGCTACGGCATGATTTTAGCCAATCCAGCCATGATTCTAGCGTTGCGGTTCCTCGAAAATAAGCGAGGTATATATCAGATATATACCACTAGACTGCTAACCTTGATAACATCACAGGACAAGAAATTTCGTAGATGACAAAATGCAAATAAGTTTGCCTTATATTCTCAAATTCAGTATTCGCAAATGCTCTACAGTTCAACGCGCGGAGGAATCTTGCCGCTCTTCCTCAACGCCGCGAGCCGGTCATGTAAATCCCGGCTCCAGTGTCCCTTGTTTCCCTTGTTCTCCTTCAAGATCCTCGCAACATGATAGTCCCAGCAGCCCTCTTCAGTGCTTGTCTCATACACTCGACACCTGGCATCGCTGGATCGCTCTGTACGAGGCCATTGGCCAGGCTTGGCGCCCATGTCCTCGTCCAAGAAGGTGTCGAGAACCAACTGCCCAACCTTGCGCTGGGTTGTGTCCCATTCCTTGCCTTGCGGTACGAGCACCTCGAGCAATTGCTTCATGCCGTCGTTCTTGAGAAACTCGGCTCGGATGATATCGCTCTTGACGAGGCCGTTGATGGCTCCAACCTTGGCTTTCGCCTTGGAGGCCAAGGTCTTTGTGTTTTGTGAGGACGGGGCATGAGAGGACACAAGAGCTGAGTAGAAGGACTCCTTCAGAGATTTGCCGGTTTTCGGGCACTGGGCCTCCATCAGACTTGGCCACTGCTTCGTAACCTCCTTCAAAGCCGCCGCGTTGTTTTGCAGTGCGCTTCCTAGGATGGCGGCTGCTTGCTGGTCCCGGGGGGTGATATCCGCAGGATAGGCGACATCCGAATCAGCCATCATGCAGAACAGGGCCCTCATTACAGCTGTGTCTTCTGTGACTTTTAGGCCGTAGTAAATGTCGTGGGACAGTTCCTCCATTCCCTCAAGCGCGTCGTCAAACTCCTTGCCTACATCAGACGTGTCCTCCTTGAGCATCCTCATCGCCGTGAAGAAGGGTTTGCCAACAAAGTCTTCTTCGTCGTCTTTTTTCTCAGGCTCCTTGATTTTACCGATAGGGTCATATGCTGGGGCACCCTTGGGAATTTGAGGGGTCTCGGGCTGCTCTTGATCCACGACGACGACTGCTTGGTCCACGGGAAGACCTTCAAGTGCAGGATTGCTCTCATCAGGGACATTGATCTTGGCCTCCTTCTTGCCTGTTGACATGTTCAGACGGATGTGGAGTCCATGGGGAAGTTCTTGATCATCGTGAACGACCTGGAATTCGTCTGTTGGTTGAAAAACTTTTGGATAACAATCCTGAGGGTTGTCTGTGTGGCAGATGAGTTCGGCATCTGTGTTGGGAGATGGTTGTGAAGATGAGGCGAGTGTAGGTGTAGCAAAGATGCAGAGAACGACGCCCAACACTAGGGCAACGAGGAACGACAAGGATTTGGCCCTTGAGGGAGCCATGATTGAAATATCGAGGTTTAGTGTTGACTTTCCTAGGATGCAGAAGAGTCAAGGGGTCAAAAGAGGTCTAATAGTCGAGACCGGGGTTGTTTCTGTTGGTGAACCCTTGCGTGAGAATATTGAAAGGGTGTGTTGCAGGAGTCGGCAGTAAGTTCAAGGGCAGATAAATGGGTATCAAAGGGTTATGCAGGTTGAAACCAGTTCTCTGCAATGCAAAAGTAAGATAAAGTAGAACAAGAAAACACAGAGAATGATATCTCAATCCGTTATATGTTGGTTGAAAAATTGATATGACTCAGTCGAGTAAAAGGACACTTTTTTGTTCATGAATCGAAGTCACTAGAAATGGCAACTTGTCAAGATCCATCCGTTTGGATGGACCCTGCAAATCTGAAATGCACCGTGCTGTACAAAAGAGTTTTGGCAACTTCTCATTGGTTTGTAGAGATTAGTCATGATTTCCTTTTCCAGAGCTGCCTTGTAAGTCCACCTGATTATGAGGATTAAACAAAACACGTCAACACCAAAAGACTCGATCATAATCGCTGCCTAATGGTCTTGCTATCGTGCCATCCTATTTTCTCAGAGTCACATGGAGCGAGATTATTCGAAATGTCTCACAGCTACCAGCCTTCCCTTTCCGCAAGGGCCAGTCAACGTTGGAGTCGTTTTCAACGGCCAAGTCCATGAATGACATTACGCATGAACTGAACCATTGCCAGATAAACTTTACTTTAATTAAAAACCTCAAGACATTTGGTCCATCGTGACCGAGAACACATAAGTTAAAGGGGCTGACCACTATAAAAATAGTGCATCGTCGCAAGCGGCGTGAGCAGAAGATTGTCTCACAGCGGGCCAAGACCCTGTAAATTCCATTCCTCAACGGAGGGGTCCCAAGGAAATTGAGACAAACTGAATGCAGAAACTCAAACCTGACTATAGCCTCAAAGTAGATGAATCACTCGTCATAAGGTTTGAGAAGGGAGCGACTGGCCTGAAGGATATAAGAGCAAACAGCCCAGTTCAAATATGGTATATCGACAAGCACAGATTCGAGATTAACCACCTCAAAACATCCAAAACACCAGGATATCAGCAACCATGCTTTCTTTCAGAATTTCCATCTTCCTAGCCATCTGCTTTTGGGCCATTGGCCTTCAAGCTGCACCAGCAATGCACCACCACCACCACAATAATCACCTTCGAGGCCTTCACGCATCAAGGGCAGCGCTCCGTCTCCACGCAAAGCCGCATCACTCACATGGTGCTCTTCACGTGTTATTTGAAGCACCTCAAAAGCCCAGTGAGAGTGTGAAAGTGCGGAGTGTAACCGATGAACAATTGGGCGATCATTCTGTTGATGAAAGTGTGACATTGTGAAGGGTCAATGGTAAGCACCTCAACATCAATCTCACTACCTATGATTTCTGACCCTTATATAAGTACAGAAACATATACACAACCAAAGAGATATGGTGTTGCAACAAGGAGACTAGAGAGCTGGCTCATCTAGGAGGAGGTAATACGTACAGAACGGCATGGTCAAATAGGGGAGTATTGGGTTTGATGGGATGTTCTAGCCACTCAAGGCTTTTAGTTTTTATGTTCACATACTCATAAGCTATTTTCTTCAATTTTACTTTGTAATTTGTTAGCATTGCAATTTTATATGTAGGTATAGCCTGCACAGTTAATAAGTCCACCCGCACTGTCTTCACCAGCACAACGAGCTCTCATTGGCTTATAAACCAATTCGCCCCTGTGCTCTGTGGAAATAGGGAGCTATGATCACGTCTCCCTTAACATTACTCTGTACAAGTTTCTCGTGTCCCAGTTCTCTTCACATCCATCTCCCAGCCGTCCGATATCTCTTCGACTGTCCTTTCCGTTCCTCGACGTTCCTTGATTCTCCCGTATTCGAAGCAAATCTACAGTTACTCCGTCGTCTCGAATCGCATCTCGCGCGACGCCCAAGAGCTCGAGACCAGAGCAGAGCTCCCTAGCGCATCCACCCTGGTCTTGCGATCATCATCCCGCCTACGATGCCTTCTCCACGCCGATTGCGCCTACTGATCCTGGCGGCCGTTGGAACATTCATCTTTATACTCTTCTACACCTCAGGTTTCGACTCGCACCACGATGCCGCGGCTTCCAGCGGCTACGAATTCATCAAAAAGACCCAAAATGCCATGAGTGAGAACGAACGACCCGCGCCTGTGGTGGACTTTGCAACCGGGGAAAAGGCTGGACAGGCTCATGCTGATAAGGATGGAGATGGCGATATCGACGAGGATGACAAGGAGCTGGCGGCTCAAATGCAAGAACGTCTCAAGGCTGCCGAGGCCGAGGCAAAGGACAAGGCGAACGAAAAGGGAGGTTTACGGCCGGACCCCCCTAAGAAGGTTGTGGGAGTAGGAAGCTCCGCAGAAGGCCAAAAGAAGGACAAAGTTGTCAAGCCTGCCAACGATGGCCAGGGTGATGCTGCTGCTGCTGCTGCTGCTCCCGCTGTTCCGAAGGAGAAGCAGCCCGAGACAAGGAGCAAGGAGGAGATTGAGGCTCGCGCTGAGCTTGATTCCATTCTGAAGAAGTCACCCGGTAAGCTGGCACAGATATTGGGTGAGAAATACATCAACTAATCATTCTACAGTCATCATCTTCTCCAAGACTTACTGCCCCTTCTCGAAGCGCGCCAAGAGCCTCTTGCTCGAAAAGTACTCGATTACACCCGAACCCTACGTTGTCGAACTCGATGAGCATCCCCAAGGCTCAGCCCTTCAAGACCAACTACTTGAGACCACTGGACGAAGGACAGTGCCCAATATCATGGTCAACGGTGTGAGCCTGGGAGGTGCCGACGACATTGTTGAAATGGACGGAGCAGGCAAGCTCGTTGCCAAGATTGTCGACCTCGGAAACAAGCGCGTTGAGATGTTGGAACGGACCAAGTAATCCGAAGCATTGGCACTTTCTTTTTTCCTTTTTCCTTTACGGCCTCTTTAATATTACCGGGCACTTGTACGAGGATTTACTGCAGGTTTGGGTAGGAATGGGGCTGTCACCCGGACCTGTGGCAGCATTGGAGTCTAGGCGTCTGGGAATTTCTTTTGTTATGGGTATCTTAGGGGGTGTCATGAAAGGGGAGCACTGCTCCTCTATCCCCAAGCACTTTGCCCTTAAGTTGGCGCAGCAAAGAGTATGTACACTATAGCCCAGCTAATGAATGTGATATATATACCCTGTACGCGTTGGTATTGGCATGGTAGGATTGTCTATTGGGAAAAGGAGAAGTTCTGAGGAGAGGTGAGCTACAAGTAAACGAACTGGTTGTACAGTGCCACACTCACAGTATTTCAGTAATAGACTAACACCAAACCAGACTTGGTTACCACAGGCCGAGGCAGAGCTCATAGTGACATGTGTTCCCTTTTTGACAGGGCCGCTAAGATGATGCCATCATCACTTGTAATTGGTCCATGGTCAATTGTCTGTCATTCCTGATATGGTATCAAAACTACATCATCGACGTGGGGTTGAATATGTTTCATTAGGTCAATATCAATCAACGGTTGTTCTTGGATCTTTATATCGCTTGTTCTTCATACAGGAGTTGACCCAACATCAAAAATACTACCTGTCTTGATACTCTCGGCATCACAATGGGGACCACAACCGCCATGGAGAAGATCCTCTCCATCCCAGAGTTGCTGGAGATGATCCTTCTACATCTCGACATGAAGACGCTGCTCGTCTCAGCATCCCGCGTCTGTCGGCAATGGGCCGAGGCGATAGACAACTCACCGAGAATTCAGCAAGCGCTGTTTTTCCAGTCAATTCCTTCAGACAAAAAGACAAGGCCCGAATCATTCGCCCTCAACCCATTGCTGGTTGAGAAGTTTGGGAGGTGCTTCTTCGATATTGATCGCAGATATACGTACCTCCGTCGAGCAGACTCATTCTTTCGGTTGCCGTGGGCTCCTAAGGATGCACTCACGAAACAAGGGCCGGCGAGGAGTTTGCCAGGGTTAGGGAAGACTGGTCGCCTTGGGAACTTTACGAAGAGTAGCGCCAGTTGGCGGCGGATGCTTGTATCTCAACCACCGCCGCCCTTGCTGGGGTACTTGAAATTAGATGTCGTCGATGTCTGGTTCCACGAAGTCCACGCAGCTCTTGTTGAGCCATTGTCTTCTGAGGGTCTTACTATGGGACAATTATACGACATTGTGCACAGCACCACATGCCAGGCCGATAACTACAACGTATGGTACCGAGTCTGCTGGGACAAGGCCCGGCCGTCTCACCAGACAGATCTATGCCGGCAGCAGTGTGAGCAGCTCCTCGAGAGGACCAATGTGGTGGTTGAGTTCTACAGCAAGGACGCTGGGGATTGGGACTGCGGACCACGGGATATTAATAGTGTTAGGGAGGCGTTTAGATGTGATGGTTCTAGCCATGTCAAGGCTAATAATTTGGTGGAAGCTGAGCAGTCAGAGCTTGAGCCCTTGGGGTTGGATGTGTTGACGTCGATCTGGTGGCATAATGAGGAGGATGGTTCTGCTGTTGATTTGGAGGGGTATAGAATATGGCCTGAGGCAGTATCGTAACGGTCACGGTGAGTTGAGTGAATGAGTGGATAAACGATAGGCTTTACCTGTCATATGTTAGTGAGACGTTGGAGATGACACTGATTCGTTGAGGTTATCTCTAACATGGATTGTTTATCTCTAAACAGATGAGATCAGCTCAGGGCTGAATCAAAGTGCGGGCGGCGGGTCAAGTTTAAAGTTAGCGCGGGGTCACTCACTACCGTAACACTCTAGATCTAGACCCTTTCACTCCCTCCGTCCGTCCCTTACTTGAGAGCCCGTCAAAGAGGAGGTGAAGTGCATAAAAAGAGGGTGACAACCCCTCGCGACAACCTTGGCCTTTTAATCATTAACAAAACTCACATATAAAATCCAATCATAAACACTAAAACAACTCCATCTATCGCAATGGATCATCGTCCCTCCACCAGCTCCGACGCAGCCTCCACCCTCTCCGGCTCGACCGTCTTCTCCAAAGAAGCTCAGACCCAGCCACTGTCAACATCAGCAAAGGTCGAGACAGAGAAAGAAACCACTACAACTGAAAAGCAGCGCAAGAGCATGCGGCAGCGAGTCCGCAACGTCGTCGCCGATCTCGGCCGTCCACCGACCGCTAGAGAAGACGCAAAGAGCGGCAAGAAGACGCAGAACCACGTCGATGTTGGACCTGCGCCTGGCACGGTCTTGATGGGATCTGCTACGGTCTAGAGGGAGAAGTTACTTGTTGTTTTGCGGAGTCAAGGGACCGAAACGATACCTATATCTATTTGAACTGATTGATTTGGATGGCGTTGTGAATTTGGACTGAATTGGATTGGGCTTCTACCACAACCAGCTAAGGAGCGATTTATGCGCAAAATGATGTTTACATGAGGGTATAAGTATAAGCGGTTTGTTTTTTAATGAATCAAGTTTGGTTTCGACTATCAGTCCATCATTTATAATCACAATGAGCAGATCCATCATAATCACCCAACTACCTGCCACTGTAGGAAGGTACCTAGATCAGGGACCCATCTCACATCACCATATCCACCTCGATTACTGCTGGTTGAATGTTCCAGAGGGTTCATGCTGACAAACCTGAAGAACCGCAACACTGAACCAACAATGTATAAATCAGCAATAAATGAAGCAAACAGTACAGCAAATGATATATATAAAAGAGCCTGCTTACCACTAGTTGACTTGGCAGACAATTCACTACTACTAAACATCACATCCCCTCACATCACACCATCATGTCTTCTTCTATCCCATCTACTCAACAAGCCGTAGTCCTCCCAGCAAAACGTGCCCCCTTTGCCTTTCAGACCGTTCCTGTTCACCCTCCAGCTCCCGGTGAGGTTCTCGTCCGCGTCGCCTGGACTGCCTCCACACCCCTCGACCTCCACCGCGCTGATGGAGGTCTTCTCATCAACGAGTATCCATCTCTGATGGGCAACGGTGGTGCAGCAGGAAAGGTCGTGGCCATTGGTGATGGAGGAGATCTCAAGGGCTTGAATGTTGGAGACCGTGTTACGACTTTCGCATTCCACGGCGGAAAAGAGTCAAACCACCAGGAGTACATCACTATTCCTGCGTATCTTGCTTCCAAGATCCCAGATAATCTTTCATATCAAGAGGCTGTGACTGTACCAGTAAACCTCGTCACCGTCTTCCACACTGCCACCACAGACTTGAAGTTGGAGCTTCCATGGCCTGTTCCCGAGGGTTACACGCCTAAACAAGCTGATGAGCCCATCCTCATTTGGGGTGCGTCAAGCAGCGTGGGTATCTACGCCCTCCAGGTCTTTAGGAATTGGGGCTATAAGAACCTCCTCGCTGTTGCTAGTGGAAAGCATCACGAGTACCTTCGCAGCATTGGCGCCGTTCAGACTTTTGACTACCGCAAGGATAATGTGATCGACCAGATCCTCAACTACATCAGCAATCGACCAGAACCCAAGTTGCCCTATATCATTGACTGCATTGGCTCTCTAGAGGGCACACTGAAGCCCCTATTCAAGATTGCTCAGCGCGGCAGCATCGTGGCTGTGATGCTTCCCGTTATCATCAAGGAGCCTACAACACATCAAGAGCCCGAGTATGAGATGGATATATCTAAGGTCCTGATCGGAGAATGGGCTGATGGGGTTGAAGTCCGGGGTGTGCGCACTCACTTCTATCTTTCTGTAAGTCAGCCAGGCATCTTGTCAGTCATCCCTCAAAGACCACGACTAACAGATATTAGAACGAGTTCTTCAAGGAAAAGATGCAGCCAGAGATTGTACCCGCACTGCTCAAGGCCGGTACCGTTGCTCCCAACAAGTACCGCGTCATAGAGGGATCATCGGCTGTCGAGAGGGCACAGAAGGCGGTGGATAGTATGAGAAGACAGGAAGTCAGTGGTGAAAAGCTTGTCTGGAAGATATCTGAGGATGACTTTTGAAAAATGGAGTATCCGGATATCTGTTGGTGTATTACCCTTGCAGGGTGTTTTGTCTATGATATAACTTAGACGCTGCATAAAATAACGATTTCGAATAAACGCTGAGAGTCCAAATCGTCAAAAGCACCGTCGCTTGTACCCAATTCCATTCCGCAGCGACAGACATTCCGAACTCGTTGCGAAAGAGCTTCCAAAGCGAGTTGACCATCTCATCCATCTCAGCACCTGTCACGATCCCATGTCTGTCTCGAATCAGCCACTCCCAAGTTCCAACTCCAAACTCCATCCATATTATTCCATATTCGGCCCATGTGCATGTCATATCGATTGTGGCCCATACTGCCACACAGATAATAGCAACAGCGATTTCGTAGGAGTAACGGTAAAGGAAATAGAGAGTGCCGGCAAACAACGACAAATACAAGAAACCCCTCACCAAGGCCACAAAGATGGCCAGGAGATAGCACATTCTGAGTTTGCTGCAAAAGACCTTCATTTGCTCTGCGGTAGGTCCATGGTCGTATTCGGTATAGGGTCTTGCTCGTATACTCAACGAAGGAAACCACTCTTTCTGGTGTGCTTTCCCAGCGTAGTCGAGAATTGATCTATAATGCGGTGCCATCAGGCCTCTTAGGGTGGACTCTGACGTGTCGCTCAAGATGAAAGGGTCATCCATTGCGGCTAAAGTTGTTTGTTTCGACCGAATAGTAGAATAATTAGGTAGATGGAGGGATCGCCATAGACCATATAACGAAGGTCGTTCCAAGGAGATCAAAGGACCGTGATAAACTGTTGATAATAGGCGTGATGTTGAAGAAAGAAAGTTGGAATGGGCAAGTTTAAACATAGGCAGGTAGCGGCAACAACAGTGGTTAAGTGATGACTGCGTTCCTGCCTTGGATTAGGTAGGGGAGGTCAATATATTCCATTCATGCCTTGCTTCCCAAACTGTGACCGCATACAACTTCCATTATAAGCAGAGACCGAGTAATCGGCCCTGTATTCACATTCCTAACGAAATACCCACATGAGTCATTGTTGAATAGCTGCAGTTCTCCCCGTAGCTTGAGCCTTGAACCCGATCCATATTCCTATGGTCCTCAAGAATGGGTGATCCTATATCACCGTAACGCCTAGTAATCGCCAAAGGGAAAAGAAATAAACGATATCGTACCCACCTTATCTCATTCAGCACGCAGTGCCAAGCATAAACTGGTCAATGGCTTCAGGACCCATTTGCCTACCCTCCTGTTAGACACTAGAACACAGACAACGTCCAAAGGATACTCACGCAGTCATCATCAACTTGGTAAACTCATCAACATCATCTGGTTGAGCGTGCATCCACACATTCTTAAAGTCCATGTTTTTCACCGAATACTGTGGCTTGGTCTGCCACGCGCGGAAGAATGACATCGACGAGTCAGCTTCCCATAGGTATCGCGACGCCGTGAATTTGAAATGTGAACCGATCATAACATCGCAGGGTGCTTCAGCAACGTTAGAGTAATAATCTCGTATAGAGACAAGGTCAAGTACGTACGCTCAAGAGACTTTAACATACATGTCATACACACAAGAGCAAATGACATGACCATGGTTCGGCTTATACTCTCAGCAAATAGCCAGTCCTGATCAAGAATCAGTAAATCCCATCTCACATTGAAGGAATCATTTGCAACTCACCTCCCAGGTCGGCGGCGTTGGCGGCCTTGTCGTAGCAGCAGCCGAATCATGCCCCTTTTTGGTCTCCTCCTCAACCTCCTTAAGCGCCAACGTCCACGCCATAAGCTGCGGCATCTCACGCTCACTTGTAGCCCGCATGCCCACATCACCATCAAACATGCGTATCGAATCAAGCACCACCAGCGCCTGAACGCGCGCCAACTTCTCAGCCGGCGTCGCCGCCTGCTCACCCTCGCGATGAATATCCTTTGCCGTGTCGGCGATGAGCTTGTACACCCAGCCCCTATTTTCAGGCGTCCGCGCCGAGTACGCAGACGCTGCTGAAAAGGCAGCCAGCATCGTCCGTGGGAGGTTGGACCCGTAGAGCCGAGGGTGGATAAAGGGGAGGCGCCGCGTTCGGGCAAAGTCTCGGTATAGGTTGGTCATGGCGTCTACTGTGTAGCCTACCCTGGTGCGCGGGTCGTACACGTCCAGGGGGTTGAAGTCGGTCATGCAGTTTCCTTGCTGTTCAAAGAGGGCCATGTCACGGATGATGAGTGGTGATGCTGGCGGAGCTGGCAGGGGGGCTATGCCGAGCTTGCTGCTACCATAATCGCCCATGTTCCATAAATCAGAGCCGACCGATGCGTCGTTGGCCATGAGGTGGTCGATGATGGAAAAGTCGAGAGGAGAGTCAAGCTCAATAGTCGATACCGTAGCCCTACCCAGGCTCTCTGGCGTAGCGTTGCTGGTCGACGCCGAAGCACAAGTGCTAGAATCTGTTGTTCCCAGGCTTTCGATGTCAAAGCCCATGTCAAACTCGGGCACCTCGTCCAACGTGCTAGTAGCGCAAAGCCCAGTACTTATATCGTCGTCGTGGAAGCTGGTCCCTGGCGGCAACCTTTGATAGACGCAGTCGAGTCCCTTTGCCGCACAGCGAGTGCACCGTGGCGTCTTCTTGTCGCACTTGCGCTTCCCTCTCACGCAGGCATTGCAGCTCTTCTGTCTCGAAGCAGCAACCCTATCCAACTTCCGAGCGGCCAGAGGGCTGAGAGAATCCATGAGTGAATAAATATATATATAATGGATGATGATGCAGAGAAAACAGGAACGGATGGGCGGGTGTAAGAGGAAACTCTTGGGTGATTGCGGACGGACTTTTACAATATCGGAGAAAGGAGAGGAGCAAGAATCTCATTTGTCATGTTAGGATAGGTCTGCTTCAAGTAAAAAAAAAAAAAAATAAAAATAAAAAAATAAAAAAAAACCATAATCGATGATAGGCCTCGAGTCGGCGGACTTTGGTCTGGTGTAAGCCGATACGTACAGTACAGTAAGCACACACAAAGTTGTCGTCGTCGTCTCAATTAGAAATGCCGAATCGGGGACTTTTCCTCTGGACGGGGCCCACAAACTCCGCAACTCCGCAATATTCTACTCCGCCGCCATCCAATCCATTCCGGATGCAACTATAGGTCCAGTACCTATCGTCTTGACCCCGACTCTGCGTTGTACTTTAGTCCATCCAGCGTTAAAACAGCTTCATAACTAGCGGCTTTCTAATTGTGATCTATCGCATGTTTCGTTCCTCCACTTTATCTTATCAGATCACTTTGTTTCATCAGTGGATACGAAATGCCATTGGATCAGCGTTTGATGCTTGATGCATGCAATGCATCTTGAAATCCTACTACAATCAACACAGCATCTAGGATAGGTCCATGTAAAGTATTTCCTGCCTATTTGAAGCATAAATATGCCAAGCTTAAACGCTAGAATACATGTAAACATGTCTTCTTATTCTCGCCTTTAATCATCAGTTATCCCATCCAGAGACGCAGATGCTGACACAGCTATAAACACCATCCCTCCAGCCAAACCATCTCCACAGTTTGGTCCTCAGCTGACAACCCTCAAGTCGGCTTTGTCTTCTTTAAAACGGGTATATACACCTTGCAGCACCCTCACGCCAACCCCATATGTCCCATATCATCTTTCCGAACCTGAAATCTGAGAGCATCCCTTCCGGCAACCCCATTGTACCCATACCATACCATACCATACCATACCATACCCATATACCATATCAAACCATTAAGCAACCCCAATGACCCAGACCGATAAATAACTCCTAATAGCCTCCTCTGCACCCGAGGTGGCTTATGTAAGATTAGGACCAAAGACTTGAAAAAAAGAAATCGACAAAAGAAGAAAAGTGCCAGTCCACGGTCCGTTTGCCGTACTGGTATACTGAGCAGCCGTCTTGCCCACAAGGAAGGTGAACAAGATAAACAAGACAAAGTAAAAGAAATCTAATGCCACAACGAGTTTGTGGCTCCAGGTATCGCTGATACTACAACAGTGGTAGTGACCGAGTCCAGCGCTATGTTCTCGTTGTAAGCGAGAGGGTATGTGTCGCTCGTCTGTCATAACTTTTCGCCGTCATTCATTCGTAAAGCCAGGTCCAACAAAGTAAACGGTGGGGATACTAAGTAACGAGAGATATTTCAAGCCCAATGGCAACTCAATATCTATCTGGTCGATATCCGTTGGTGCGGGGGCTGTCATACTGCACACCAGTCATGGAATCCGGCCCGTTTGAGATGCTGTTGTTAAGCGATCGAATAGGTGGCAACTCCGGCCGCGTCGAATTGGCATAGGGATCAGTTTGGTAGGATCCAGTCTGAGATGGAGGCGCGGCCCCTGAAGATGGAGAAACATGTGAAGACGAAGAGTTGAGCTCCCCGCGGAGCTGAGCACCTTCCATCCGCAGGCCCTGGATCTCTCGGCGAAGCATCTCATTTTCAGCTGCGGCAGTGTTGTAATGGGACTGGAGCAGTCGAATGTGCTCGTGCTGTTTCTGATGTTCAGCGATAGCTGTCGGTTATGTTAGTCATCTTATCGCTTTCACGGTACTGGCAGACTTACCCTTGGTCAAGATTTCCCATTTGGAGGCCTTAGAACCTCGTTCCTGGGGCATAAGATCCCTGAGCTGATCAAAAAGCTCTTTCATCTCTGTTCTCCTCTTGCGCTCAGCAAGCTTGTGGCTGACCCTCAACTCAGGAGTTCTGCTATAGGGCTGAGAGCCTGAGGGCCCGTTTCCTTCCTCGGCTTGAAGATCGCTCAGTTGCTTGTGCTGCATAGAATGATGATGAACAGGTGGAAATTCGGAAGCATTAGACATGCGGGAGTACTCGCTTTCATTCAGTCTCATCTGGCCGGGTGGTAGGCGCGACTCGGTCGTGAATTGACTGCTAGCGACTGATTCTGTGATGCTGCTGCGCCTTGAATCAGTGTATGTCGCGGCGCCACTAACTCTCTGAATCTCCTCTTCAGGGAAAGCCCAGGCTTGTCCCTTGGTGGGCTCTGCTGCTCGGGCAATATGCCCTGTCGCAGGCCCAGTAATGGCTGGCGCGGTTTTGATTGTTTTAGCCTCAGGATTTCGCTCTGCGTTGGGCTGATAGCCGTTTGAGATGCGGTGGACGGACAGATGACCTGGGTTCCGTTGGTTATGCAGAGTGTTTTGAATCGAGGTTGTTGAAGGGTTGTTGGATGTGTATGGGGAGTTGTTGAGTCGCATATCACTAAAGACCTGGTTCATGCGACTGTCGACGCTCTCTCGCCTCAATCCAGCCATACCGGGCGCCAAAGTGTCGCCCATTGCAGGGCTGAGGCCATTAGACTCAATGGACGTAGGTCTGTCTCGACGTGGATCGATGCTGCCGGGCGTGCTGGGTGATACCATCGCAGCAACGCTCATGTTGGTTGTCGATGGCGAGACACCGTGAGGAACCATGTTGGAGGCAATCGGCGAGGGGGTCTTGTCGTGTGACGAGGATTGATAGCCGGAGCCGCTTGGGCTTAGGCCGTTGACATTAAAAGAGGCAGCCGATGTGTCTAGGTAAATAAAGTCAGCCACGAATCCGAGCCATTGGTGCAAGCGATAATGAGCAGCGTACGCTTACTGGAGGCGTCTGCGTTGGAGTAGAAGCCCGAGTCTCGCATATGAGGTGGGCCGTTAGGGGTGGAAGCGGGTGCGTGGTCGCTGTTGAGAATGCTAGTAAGGCCAGCCGACTTGGGAGGTAGACGCTGCTGGCTGTGGACGTCCATGACTGTTTGAGAGTCGAGTCGATATCAAGGACAATGCTTGATGGATGCAAGTCGCGTAGGTATGTAACAAAGCTGATTCAATCACCATTAACCGGGGGCAGAGTCTGCTGAATGAGAGAATCGAGTGGCTGGCGAGGGCGACACGTTGCGCTCACGGCAAGGCCGAAGCAATAGGTAGGCGAAAGGTGAGAGTTGGGAGGCGACAGGCGGCGGTACAACGAGGCGAGTATCGAATAGTTGCGACTCTGAAGTCGGCGAGACAACGCGACAATATGAAGCAAGGTTGAATTAAGGGTGGGCGTAACAGAGTCAGTCAGAGTCAGAGCCCTGCAGGAGGGTTGAGAGGATAATGGTGACAACAACCGACGACACGATGCGTGGAGAGGAAAAAAAGAGTAAACTTATCAAATGTAAAATTTGTGAAGGAGAAATTGGAATTAGAATTGGAATTGGAGAGGGAAAAGTGCACACGAGACGAGACTGGCCCTGGCTGGTGAAGGTGACCAACGGCCGGGGAGGGACAAGGGGATGGAAGGGGAGACCAAAGGTACCTAGACTACCCCGGGACTTAGGTATAGTACCTTACTGTAGAGGGTAGGTACCTAAGTATCTTAGTAGGTAATGGAGATAGGCAGAGAAGCAGAGGCTGGGAGCTGGAGGGGTCTTGTAAATGGTCGCTGGAACTGTAGGTACTTGCGCGAAAAGAGAGAAGAAATTCATTCGCAAATGTGAGTGAAATGGGTTGGGTTGGAGGGATAATAACATCCGCAGGACTTGCTTGCAAGCCTCATTTCCCATCACAAAAGTGGTATCCTTGATGTCTCGAAGCCTCTACTAATAGCATCGTACAGTAGTGCGCTGAAGTGGTCCCCTGTCGTAAAACCCCAGGGCAGGCAGGGGATAGATGGGACTTCTAAGGCGGGCCAAGATACTGGATTGAAACAGGCAAGCGGCCGGCTGTGGTCTTTTACCAGCCCAGGGCTTCTCAGTAGGTTTTCAGCACATTGACTGCGAAATGCCCTGCTAGGTAAAGGCTCCTTATTCATGACTAAGTACCTAGATACTAGGTACTTCCTTGTGTCATGCCCGGGGACACGGTCCCTGCTGGCCGTGGACGACTCGACAGGCATGGTCCGCGCGTGGGCTCACGGCCAAGAGTATCTGGGGTCGATAGGTCAACCGTTCCTGGCACCTGCAATAGATAACCTTCTTCTAAGTAGTAGTACTCTATCTGTGGATAACCTGAACTCATTTAACACCATAACATATTCGCTCGCGTAGGCGATCAATACGATCAAGAAGTCAAGTATAACAATGGATGCTTGCAAAACTCGTAGCCCCCCACCACAGCATCGGTCCCATGTGTTCTTGGGGAGTGTTGAGAGAAAGCCTTGCTAGGGGTGGGCGTTAGGCGGCCTAAAGACGACGGCGCCAGAAGCCACCCTTCGCCCCTGGGATACCGATACCTCTGGGTCCCCCGAAAACCTTGTTTTGTCATCGTCCGAAGGACGTGGAGGTGCTGCGGAGAGCTTGGGGCAGCCTTACTATACCTAGAGGTACGCAGTGGTGGAAGCTGGAATTGGGCGCCATGTGGTTGCCGACTTTGGCTTTGCCAACCCCTTTTAGGCCCTCCGTCGGAACCTCGAGAGATCCAGTTAGTGGTTGTTGCCCTTCGTTCAGCCGCTCAGATAAAACTGACTGTATCAAGGGCAAATGCTTATGTACTACCGAGACCCAATAGGTCGAGTACTTTTGGTCATGTTTGTGCAATTGCTGCAGCCAGCCAGCGCAACTCTGACTGGTTCAATTAAATATGTATCCTCAGCCTCAGCCAATTTGAGCAGTCAGTTCTGTGCTGAAAAGCGTAACATGGACTTGCATTGACGAACATATGTGGTTTGCAGTATTTGGGTGAGCTAGTTCAGGCCATACTGGCACACTACGTGTCGATTACGACGCGGGATGTGGTCATCCGCATGCCAGCAGATATTGACTGCCGTCAGAGCTCCGAACTGTACTGTACGTATGTACACACATACATACATCCAAGAGAAACACGTTCCTGATACCGACCACATTCACAACAGGGATTCATTCCATCAAGGCGCCCATTCATGGAGGGGTCGGACAATGGATGCAGGAGGAGGACAGTCCATCTGAAAACTCTTCAAAAGCCCTCTGTTCCCTGCTGTTATTGTTGTGGTCGAAAGCTCCCAGAGGCTGTTGGGCTACCAAAAGACCAGTACCTGCGGGTTGTTTAGTTTGTGGTTGAAACGAGTTGAGATGATGAATGCATTGCTACGACGGCAAGACGGTACCTCAGGGAGTGCTGGGCGCCTGTGCACCGTTCGTCTCCAGTTTGAATCTCTTGGAACCCGTTGCGGATGATTTCCCGGGGTGTCCCGTGCGATGCTGCGAGATGCTCGCCAGCCCAAGCGACGAACGGGACTGGAAACCTTGTGAGCTTGTGGCTTGCACCAAGCCGGGACACCTCGTGCGCCGTCCACTAGTGTGTCCATGGCCCCATTGGAGGGCGAGCATGGTTCTCGAGGCCCTTGTCATAATGCCCAGCATGTCCCAGGGCCCTTGTCCATTAACTCGAACAGGACTGGCTTGTCCCCATGTGAAAGCCCCTCCTTTTTTCGGACTCGCCCCCAAAGTTTAACCCCCCATTGTTTGATGAGCAAGGAGCGGAGCGACTAAGAACCCCAGCACCACATGCGCGATCTTCCGCAGCCACGTGAGGAACATGTCCCAGAGGCGATTGTGCCGCAGATCGATTGGTCCACCAATGACTTTTTACGCAGTACTTCCGTACCTGCTCCAGGTATGTACTGTACATGGGCATGTACTCTCATCTTGGCCAATGCAAAGTGTCGTTGCAACGTGCAGCGGTATGCATAGGTACAATAGTTTGATGAATGCCATGTGGCAGTCGGGAGTACCGTCGTAGATCTTACACAGTACTCGTGTGTGCCGCGGGCCGTCTATTGTCATGCCTATCCTCGTCAGTAAAATTTGTGCTGCTAACGTTACCAATTTGAAACAATCGGGTGAAATTGTGCAAGCTCAAAACCTCGTCAATCTTTGCTATTTGTGTCTGTCCACAATTGAAGAGTCTGCGCTGGTCGCCGACACGTGCGTGGTGGGTGGCTACCAGGGAAGGGGGGCCCGCACGCAAGAGATCTAGCCGCCCTTATGACCGGTACGATTTAGAGGCGTTAATCTGATGGACTAGTCGGGGGCCAGCTGATAAGGATTGTGCGTCGAGCGACACCGCATATTTGAAGCCGTTGGTTATGAGAAAAAAATAATAAGAGGAGGAAGAGACTAGGAAAAGAAGAGAAGATGTATAAGTTATCAGGAAAGGGTGAAATACTGAGATACGCCGACCTACCTTCCTGATTATAGGTATAACCTGATGTGGGTATGTATGGCAGTTGCAACTTCCGTCTTTGACGTTGTCGTGTTTGGGCAGGTCCCATTCACAGAGGGTACCTACCTTAGTAACAACTTAGGTATCACCCTCATCAATTTCATTCTACGTCAAAGATACGACTTCAAGAAACCAACGATTTCAGACTGAAACATTTGGCCGTCTGCGTCGACCCTCCTCGGCTTATACCAATCCATGCTTCAGCTCATGCATGCTGCCGCTTCAGCCTCTGATTTGGGCCCCGGCCAAGGTCGAGGCCACGGCAAACATTGCTTTTGGTACTATTTGCATCATGCGACAAACACCAACAAATCTTCTTGGCCCCCTGATTTCTTTCTCGGCGTACCATATCGTGCATGATATACTCGGACATGGCGCAAACTCAATATTCGATTTGGTTTGTCCTGCCACGAGGGCGCCAAAAGCCCCGTATATATCAAACTTGGGCGCCTTTTGATACAGGATAAGATGCAGTCATACACACATGCCGATGCCATGCAAGGATGGACCAACATGATTGACTGATCACTAGCAAATAGCTAGATACATTACACGAATATTCGACTTCGAGTTCAACAACCCATGTGCCCGGTTTCTTTATCCTCTTGGCGGATTTCTCCTGGGGTTTCTTACCTAGTATCGTGCCTTCGACTAGTACAATCAACGTTTGATCATGGGCAGCAACTCCTTTGTTGCGGACCAACTTCCGTACCAGAACCTATATGCCATGGTCTATTCCAGTTTCAATAACCGTTGAGGCAACCTCAACGTGTGTTGATGCACCTGAGTTGACCTTATTTCACAAATACAGGGTGGCCAAACTGCCTGTTCACAGGGACTGCTTGTTTGGCTCGAGGGAACACATATATATTTTACTCTCCCTTCTTCGATAGCCCTGTGATCGGTTCTATTGCGGGCTCCCCTGAGTTGTCTCGAAACTGGCCCCATCAAGTGAGGTTTCCTCATTGATACAGGCTGTTAACCATCAAGTTTCACTCCTCTAATACTGTCAATTTGATCGCTGCTTAGGCAGCTTGCGTTTCAACGGACACGCTAACAGAAGTTGGCAGTTATCTCGGTTTCACGAGATGCTCTACATTGATTTGAATCCTTCTGTCTTCATGCTTGGCCCAGCGCAATATTCGATGTAGATAGGGCCTTTCAGTGCGCCTACTGCAAGTTTCGCGGGATTTCGGATCCTACATAATTTCAGTCAGGCGAGCGCCTTTGCGGAGCGAGAAAGGTCTTATTAATCTCTGGGTTGCAAATACTTTCTACATCACTGGCTTAACGTATTTGCGTGTTCAGCAGACTTGAAATGGCTGCTAAATCTACGAGAATGTAATAGACATTTGACTTGGTCATATTTCCTGTTCAACCTCTCTAAGTCGAGGCTCGCCAGGATCTGACAGCCGCCTTAGTACGACAGTCCATACAATTTAGCACAATCGATTTATTGAATCGGAACTTATTACTATTCCCTCACACGGTAATGGCTATTTAAAGTACCAGCCAAGCCGTCATATGTTTCCAACCGCTAGCCCAGAGCGGTTAAATGGTCACAGTCTTCAAGATGTATTTACATTTTCGATCTCCTAATGATATCTTCTTTGCACTGGAACCAACGTCTTTACAAGCACGTCTTATTGGCTTTGTATACCACCACAAGTGCCGGCAAAGTATTTGCGATGCTTGTCATACCACACTCGTTTGGATCAACGGATTATCACGCAAACTCGCCTGTTTCTGGCTACACATTGTGTTCCCAGACAAACCATCTACTGCCTCGCGCTTTTCTACCATGCCCTTTCTTTACAACAGTTTACAGGATATCCCACTCCTTGAGATCGGATTTAGACCTGTACGCTGACAGGGCGGCGGATGCCGGCTAAGTCACGGCCTCGAGCTAGGAAAGTGATGGGAAACCAAATAACTGGCCCGAGACTCGAGATATTGCTTGTGCTCAGCTCTAAACAGCCCTCAGTAACACAATCACCTAGGTACGTCTGGCTGTCCCCTTTTGTCGGGAAAGAGACTGGATTCTACCAATCTCGCCGAGCAATACATCCTCATCCACAGCGGGGAGCCGGCCTTCATGAAGCGAGACCCTTGCCAACATTCATCACACCTGGTCTCAGTTGCTTAATGGGTGCACGGTCGGCTGTGGATAGGCTGAGCTATACTGTACAATATGCTCTTGGGCCCAGATGCTTGGTAAAGCCTAGCAAACTCACGCAACTAACAAGAACGATTAACTCAAAATATCGGGGCTAGTCTAACGGACACAGTGCAGCACTGATAAAAGGATAGCCCTTTGGGTTCGCTCGTCATTTTGATCATCAAGCCTGGAATTGACGCCCTTGAACGAACCAGATCTACTCATTTTCCCTTGCAAAGCCCACACACAACAACCGACAACTTTCGGCTTACTGGATGATAAAGAGAAATTGCGGTCATGGACTGACTGACAGACAGGATACAACATTTCTCAATTGATACACTTTGCCAAAACAATATCGCGGAACGAGCGTTGCTCTAGATCTCAGCCGGTCCACGCTCTCGTATCAAGATTTTGTTTCACGGCGGACTAAGTTTAATTAATACAAGCCGCCGAGGCACAAGAAGGCTGTTGGCCCTTATCATAGGCTCAAACTGCAAGGGCCTGCATCTTAGCACACGACCAGGTAAAACAGCCAGAAATTGACTCGCCCAAGGACCATGAGTCCATGACACAGCGAGTGGTGCACCTCCCATACCGACCGCTACATAACAGACATTTATGATAGTAAGGGAATAATACCACGTTGGTGATGTCGATCACTTGGAGAAAAAAGAATACACATCTTACGACACTCTTTGGCAGCAACTAGGTATGCCTGCTATCAGAGCACGGCGATGCGGATGAGAACATACATACTATGTAAGCATACCCCAGACTTGTTCGCAGTTCACCCAGCAGACTAGCATCGTCACTTCTACGCCGATCAAGCGCTTGGATCGAGCCCCGAAAGCCGCTAGTTCAACGCCCTCCGTCTCCACCGACATGCCTCTAAGGGCCACATGTT
>JAATHB010000132.1:0-10041 GCA_014822075.1 Fusarium buharicum
ATATACTATTTCCCCCCCTAACTATCCTATATTATTTTCCTTTAATATTATTATCTTGCCTCCAATTAAGTACTATAATAAATACCGCCATTGCATTGGTCATTTCCCGCCCACATAGCAGCTTACTATGCTTTCGACCTAGCCAGTCCCCATAGTCTTGCCGGCTCTTAAACTCTCGCCCGGCCGCCTCTTGTATCCGTAGCAATAGATCTGCCTCCGTGGTCGCGGCCAATGCCACAGGGATCACCGTATGCTTCCACCGCCAGCACGAGGCCCCCTTTGTCTTGTAGCCGTCTCGGCAGAGCTCTTGTGATACATGACAGTAGAAGCAGCTTAGAAATCTTGCCTGCCGGTCCTTCTTATAGTCAATTAGACCCTGGAAGTCCATGCAGCTGGTAAAGGATAGGTCTTTTGTCCCGGCCGTCGACTGACACTCGCCCCACGTATGCCTGGCCTCCTCGATACCATCAAACATCCAGCAGATACGACAGCCCATCTTGCCAAGCTCCTCGACCTCTTCCAGGGCAGATTCGAGAACTTCGAGGGCGTGGGCATCCTGCCTGCCTCGGGCATGCGAGGCAATGATCCCTTGCGCCGATAGCTCGCTCTTCCACGCCAGCTCGTCATGGTGGCAGTTGTCGCATCTTGTGACCTTAGCCTCGTCATCGCCGCCGAGGTCCTTACAGTCCCGTAGGTCGCCGTCTAGGCATTGGCCGAGCAGCCGACGCCGGCACCCTCGGGTCCGGATCAGCCTGCGTACCTCCCGCACGCTTATATCTAAGCAGGCCTCGCCCGCGGCGTCCTCGTCCGGCCAGTCCTTATCTTCAATAATGACCTCGGCCGTCACAGGCTCTCCGGTTCGTCCGGCCCGCCCGGCCTCCTGGGCGTAGTCGATGATACTGAAGGGAGCCTCGAGGTGGATAACGTGGATGATACCGGCGACGTCGATGCCCGTGCCCAGAGCCGCCGTTGCCACTATGTAAGGGGCCTCGCCTCGGAGCCATGCCTGGAAACCCTCCTCACGCTGGGCGATGAACTGCGAGTCGCTGTCGTCGCGCAAGGCGTGGTAGTAGTGGCAGTCGAGCTGGCGGGCGAGGGCCTTGCATTTCGCCTGGCTGGTGCAGTATATAATACCCTTCTCCCCTGCCGACAGGTCTGGCAATCGTGCCTCCACCCGTCTCTTCACTTCCATCACGCCCCGCCCATTACGGACGCGAAGGACGGCATATCGCACATTCAGCCGGTGACTCGAGGCCCGTATGTAGAGCGGGTTCTGTAGCTGCATGGCCTCCTCGAAGTCACGCTGGCGGAGCGGCGGCAGGGTCCCGGTAAGGAAGACAAAGGGACAACCTAGGCTCCGCAAGAGGACAAGGCCCCGGAGCTTCGAGCGGTAGGTCTCGGCAGCCGTGAAGGTTAGGTGACACTCGTCGATAACCACGCGGTCTAGCCTCCCATTAACGCTCAAGTCGGCCGCCCACTGCAGGAAGTCATCAGTTATGGCCGCCTCGGCTGACACAAGCGTGACCCTGGGCCAAGATGACCGTGCCTCGGGCCAGGGCTTGCAATCTAGGCCGGCATCAACACAGCGTTGCACAAGCTGCCTCTTAAGCTCGGCATAGGGAGCTACCACGATAGTGACACCTGCGCTTGCTAGCATGGCCGGGACCATGAAGACCAAGCTCTTGCCGCCACCTGTTGGCAGTACTGCCACAAGCGGGCTCTGTTGAGCTGCAGCTTGCCTCACGGCCTCTTCCTGCTGGGGTGACCGAAATCGGGCATTGTTGTTACGTAGCACTGCCCGTAGCGCCCGTATAATCATATCCTCCTCCTCCTCCTCTTCATTCTTCTCCTTCTCCTGCTTCTCCTTCTCTTTTACCCCTATCTTGCCTGCCTGTAATGCCTCGAGGGATGTAACCTTGGCCCGCTTCCTGGGGGGGTGTCCCTCCTTCACCTCTCTATCTTGTCTGGGAATAGGCTCGACCTTCTTACCCGATGGCGATGATAGCAGTGATGAGCTTTTATCACAGCCGAGGAACTTATGCCAGCGATGGCTTACCTGCCCAAAGATCTCTAGGGACTCAGCCGTTAAGCGTTTAAGTATATCAATCGTAACGCCATAGTTAGCGGCTGTCTGGCCGGTGTGAGAGGCGGCTAGGTCATCTGGTACCTCATACTGCTCTGACTCATCATGGTCATCCTCGCCGTCCTCGAAGTCGGCCCGGCCAGCTCCTCGGTCACGGGCATGCTTCTTACTAATGGCAATGGCAATATGGCGCCAATCCTGGAGCATAATCCGGCGGCCGATATAGTAAGACGTCCACCTCCCCATAGCCGCTGACATTTGGCTGCTCTCCCAGGGTACTCCTCCTGCCGCCTCGTTATGCCAGATAAAGTCGCTCGGCGGTGCCATCTTCTCCCCGTACAGCTCCCACTTATCGGCCTCCCAGCGATCTGTCAGCGGCCGGATGTAGATCATATACATCACGAACAGCTGCCCGATCCGCCCAGGCAAGAAGCGAGGGATGACCTTGGGCGAGTCAAAGTGGGCGAGGGACTTGTGGTACTGCGTAACGAGAACAACCTCGCCGTCGATGATGAAGATGTTGCGGTCCCTATTGATGCCGTTGATGAGGCGCAGCCCTGTAATCTCCTCTCCTCGGCTAGGTTGGCCTCCCGTGATGTGGGCGAGGAGTAGCAAGAACTCCTCGAACCTCTTGACCAGCTTGAGGTACTTCCTGATGCCCGCCCACTTCCACTCGCCCGTCTGGTCAAGAAGGTCGGTCTTCTGGGAGCTCGCGACAAGGTCCTCGAGCATCTCGACCTCCTTACCGGCGAGACCATTGCGATGGATGAAGGATTGCCCCCGCCTCGTCTGCGTGAGGTCGTCCTCGATGCCGGCCAGGGGGATCACAAAGCGCTCGTCGTTACCCTCCTTGAACATCAGCTGACCCCAGAGGAGGTCCTCGGCATCGGCCGTCATCTTGGCCACCATAGTCCGGAGGTCTTCCATCAGGATCGGCTTGCCCATAAAGTACATCATCTCACCTTGCTTACTCCAGGATACCATAAGCCTGCTCCCTGTCTCCCTTGCGATCTTCTTCCCGAACAAGAGCAAGCTCAGTATGTAACCCATGGGTGAGTATGTGGCCTTGCAGAGCCAGGCGTCCCGGACCTGGGCGAATCGTTGGGTGAGGTCTTCCATGCCGTCCCGCTCCCGGGTAGGTATGGCCCACTCCCCCAACAGCGCCCGTCCTGTGAAGACGAGACCGGCGAGCACGTAGGTGAATAGGTGGGCCGGTCGCAGCTGCCCCGTCTCGCCGTCGATCCCCAGCACGCCGACGAAGTGCCACAGCGGGCTCGCGAAAGGGTCCCCGTCGAGCCGCTGCGTCCAGAAGCCCGCCAAGACCTGTAGTATCCGCTCTTGTAGGCCCTCATCGCTATTGGGGCTATTATGGCGGCTGCTTGATGGCCTGCCCCCCTCGGTCTCGTCCTCCTCCGCCTCATCGTCGTCTCCCTCTATCTCTTCGTCTTCCTCCCCTTGCAGATGGGCCCAGAGCTTCTCGAGGTTGGCCCTTTGTTCCAACGTGAAGCGAAAGCCGTGGTCGGCCAGGAGGACCTCTTCTTCTAGCGATAATACATTGAGACAGTAGCACAGAAAGCGTTTTATATAGCCCAGGTACCGGTCCATGCTGGTCTTCTCCTGTAGCGGCCCGAACGGTCGGCTGTGGGCGTCGTGAGGGTGTGGGCTGGCCAGCAGCAGTCGGGTCATCAGGGGCATGCTATTCAGTCCGCCGATACAGCGGTCGAAGAAGAGTCGATCTAGAGCTTCGTTCATATGCCGCAGCACCTCGTCATTGCCCTCGTTGCCTCGGCCGGGCATCTTACTACAGGCCTGGATATCCATTAGGTTCCTGCCGGTAAAGTGGGCCGACCAGCCGGTCCGCTTCAGCCAGTTGGTCGTCTCGTGCCTCAAGATACCTTCGTCCATGACCTTCTGCATCTCTTCTTGTTCCTCCTGCTGTAGTGACCATCCTTTGGTGATGTGGGCGATCGTCATCTGGTCTTCTGGCTGGGTAACCGTCGTCGCTCCTCTTCCTCTTCTCCTTCTTCTTTCACTTCCCCCCCCTTCCTCCCTCTCTCCTTCCCCTCTTCCCACTTCGCGAACGCAAAAGTAACGGATCGCCCTCTTCGGACCGGTAAAGAAGGTCTGTAGATGCACGGCGGCCCAGAGGTCCGCCTGGGTCTTCCTCTTGGCTGCCTTGGCGTTGTGCTCGTCGTTGAAGTGCATGCGTAGGCACTTCCAGCTCGGCGTGAGGTACCCGCAGCCCGGCCAGGTGCATGCGAAACCACGGTGGATGGGGAGACCCTCGACGGGCTCGGCCGGGTTGGACGAGCCATGCCGGGCCAGTTGATCCTCCCTTGGTCCCTCTTCTAGTAGCGTTGGTAGCAGGCCCTTGTGACGGCGGATGAGATCGCTGCGGACTTGATGGCTGAGATCTGGGTGGCGATCCTTTAGATGGCCTTCCAGGTTACGGAAACGGACTGCATAGCCGTGGAAGGCACAGGTCAGTGACTGATATTCTTCATTATAAAGAAGCCACCTTCCTTCGCCCTCTCCTCTTTCTGACCCGTCTGTTCTTCTCCCCGTTGCCTGGGTATCGCTATTAGTATTGCTGGGTGGTGAGTCTGGCAGGTGCTGTTGGGCTATCGTAGCCATAATTAATCGGTTAGGTTGTATGTGTGGTTGGATAAATTAAGCTGGTTGGTTATGGCCTTTCTGAATATTGAGATGGGATAGAGAGAAAAAGAGAGAGGTAGCGTAGATAGATAGATAGATAGACCATCCCAGCCTCTTTTTTTCTTTTCTCTCTCGTATTATCTATCCATCTCTCTCCTCTTACTTTGCTTTTTCTGTTTTCTTGTTTCCCTGTCCTGGTTTACCCTAAGGACCAGAGTGGAGACTTGGGGTTAACTCTGAGTCTGTGATTGGCTGCTCGTGAGGTTGGTAGTTTGGGGTTGGTAGTTTGGCCCCCCTGTCGTCCATCCCGTCTCCACCAGACAGGGTTTCCCCGCATTACCATTGGCCCGTGCCATTTTCGGAGGTTGGCAGTTTGGCCCAAACTACCAACGGCCTATCGGTTAAAGGGTATGCTCGATTTGTTGCCCTTGCACTCCTCGTCCTGCGCAAAAGCTGCATTTACCCATCCACCAGTCCATCACGGCCTTCCAATCGCTAACCTCCTCGCTATCGCCCCAAGACATATGAAGGGTAGGGGCTTTAGAGAGTCCACTGGGGTCGGGGCCGTAAGTACCGTTGTCTCTACCTGCCCCTATTGCATCGGAGGAAAGGAACTCAAATGCTCGTGTAAGCAGGTCAAAGGCTACAAGGAGCCGCGGTACCCAGGTCTCTTCGAGGGGAACCTTTTCTTCGAACCACTTAGTAGCTTGACTTTCTAAAGTGAGATCTGTGTTATATGTCTTGGCCACAAAGCTGGTTAACGCTTGGCCGAGAATCTGGCCGTTAACTGCACAAAGGGCGGCAATAGTCCTTCGTACGGCTGGCTTGTTATCACAGAGGCCATCTGGACCTGTTGCCGATATGTATTTTTCTGTCAAACGATTCTTCTCTTCCTCGGTATTGGCATGATACCTGCGAATCATTATAGCAATATCTTCGCAGATCTGATCGGTCTCGGTGCAGAGGCTGCAATGATTAACGTTCCCTGCGTACCGTTCAAGATGTAATGTTTTAAGCCAGCTTAGGATTCTCTGTGCTGCCTTTGAACCTATAGCGGTGCAGTTCTCAAGATTATGATCTAGGCCGGCGTTATCCAGAACGTAACAAAGCTGGCAACCAACACTAGCCCATTTTTCAAGCTCAATGCCCACCTTACATCGTAGCTTCATGTGTACTTTATAATCCTCATTGCCCTTTTTAAAGGTTGCCTGATCGTCGAGATGATTAAGTATAGCCTGTCGCTGATTAATCGCGCTGATAGTGGTGCTACTACCAGGGTGCCCAAGCAGTGGCCAGTGTCTCTGGCTATCATCATCGGGAGACTGGACTTGGGTGTTATGGCCCTTGAAGCTAGGGGGAAGAGTTCGCTTTCGCTTTGGAGGTTTCGATATATCCCTCGGCTCCTGCTGTGGATGGCGCAATCGCTTCTTGGAGTGCAGATGGATATTTCTCTGTTCGTCAGGCCCGGGTTGATCTTGTTGATGAGATACGCGATTGAATATCTCTTCATCCTCTTCGTGCAGTTGTCTGAAAAATTCTATCATCTCTTGCTGTTCTCTTTTAAACTCTTCAACATCCCTGCTTAGATCATCTGGTTGATCACACCGAACAAAATTTGACTGTTGTTGTTGTTGTACTGTCCCCTTGCTTCTTGTCTGAGTAGAGTTCGGTGATATAGTCGGCTGCGCAAGGTGTCTGCGTAATGTGCTTTCTGGAGCATCGGGGGTGGAGGCTTGGTCTGAAGACGATGGCGAGGAGGGTATCACTATCGGTGTGCTCGCCTCTCGGCCTTCGTTTCCTTCTCTGCTTGGTGGACAACTGTGCACGCTAGATTGGGTATTCCATTTAAACGGATCATCTATGCGTGGGGTGTACTTTAGGAAACTAGGCAGATGGAGGAACTCGTGCCATCTTGACGAAGCCCATCGATAGAGTTCGAGCAGCTGCGGCTGTAGCTTTGTCGGAAATGCACCATCTAGACCATAGGTACTGGCTCGTTGCATCGGACGGTGTCCGCTCTGCCAAGCAAAAGTAACATTCCGGCGGGCATGTATACTGCGGTCATCAAATCTATTGAACGATTGGTGTACCTCACGTACATGCTTTTCCGTGATTCCGATGCATAGCTGACGAAACTGCCGTGAGTTGATAGGTTGACCCCAGACCAGGGACGTGGATGTCTTGATTATTGCTGTAAGGCGGCCGGTCTGCCAGGATCTACTCGTAGGCGCGGCGTCTTCGCGGAATAAGAGAGGAGATTCGGTAGCCTGTCCTGATTCTTTTGACCCTCTCTCACGGTGTAGCATGTTAATGAACGGTCGGATGTAGACGAGGTACTTGTAGAGTATATGGCCAAGCTGAGCAGGAAGGAAGCGAGCAACTACAAACTCGTGATTTGTGGCCCTCTTTGCTTTATGATGACGGGTGATGTAAACGATCGATCCGTCATATACATATATGCCTCTCGGATGAAGCTCGCTATTGCAGCACAGTAGAGTCAGCGCTTCGGTACAGCGCGGCAACTGCCCGCCTGCACAGAACATGCCGCCTAAGATAGCGCTGAGAAGTGCCTCCTCCTTTTTGAAATACTGAAAGACAGCATTCCAATCCCAGCCACTGCCGCGAAAAAGCCCATTGCGATGAGCTTTGCTTGCTCGATCAAAGAGTTGGAGGTAGGCCATATCTAGCCTATTTTCGGGATGGAGGACAAACGAGAAGCCCTCTCGATTATTAGCCATGTTGTCACTGATAGTGGATAAATCAATGGCTGGGTCCCAGGAGAACATCATCTCGTCACATAACTTGCCGGCCTGCGCGATAAAATGATCAGGCAATTGCCGGAACTGGCTCATTGAGATCGAGATTTCATCTCCAAGTGACACCACCTGCCCACTATCACTCCAACGGAGGAGGTGAGGCGGCGTGTCTGTCCGAGACATGATTTGCCCGTAGTTTCGAAGACTCAATAGCTCTTCCATAGGCGATTGGGACTCCATTACCATATACTGTCTCCGGATTGACTGTAGCCTTTCGAGCTGGCCTATACGCGGTCGTCGTTTAACGCCAAGAGTGGGATATGCCTGCAGAGGCAGAGCGTATTCGAGAAATACAAGGCGGAGGATATAGACCAGCCCAGAGAGGTTAGATGTGTAGGACCTAGCTGGTAGGAAAGTGCTACCATCTGGTGATGACGAGAAGCCTAGGATGCCACTGAAATAGATCAGCACAGTCTTTTGTGGTTGACCATTGACAACTGGCTGGGTGGCGAGTGCCAGGGTTAGACCAAACAGTAGCTCGATTACTTCTTCGGGAGAACCTGGGGCAGCACCCCCCTCAACCTCCATACCATACTCCTCCTCGTCAGTTATCTCACCCAGGTCATTTAACCATGTAGTGAAACCCCTGTCCTCCCCTTGGTGGTTATCGCCCCGATTCTTGTCATTGTTATTACCGGGTTCATCATCATCACCTTCTTCTTCGTTGTCCTCATCTTCTATTTCGTCTTCTTCGCTCTCCTCATCCTCATCCTCATCCTCATCTTCCTCCTCTTCATAGTCATTCTCAACATCCTCATTTGTAGTCTGACTACGCCCCCCACGTCCTGCAGCTGCTTGGGTATAACCGGCCGAGCGTTGATGCCTCCCTGCGAGCTCCTCCAGGATGGCCAAGTCTCTCACGGCCTCATGGGTCCAGATGGCATCCAGGAACTGTAACTGCTTCCTGTTCAGCGCCAGGCCCGTCACCTGCAGGCGCTTGTCAGGGGGAAGCCGATAGATGCGTAAGACCATGGCCAGACATCGCTTCAACAAGAGCCGATACTTGGTCGACGACGACGGCTGCACGAGGGTGAAAGGCTTGCTATAGATTGATGAATCTTTTGTGCTTCTGAGCCAGCAGAGCGTGTGTCGGCTTGTCTTCCGCGCTGTCTCCTCGCACCGACATATCAATACATCTACCAGACGAATAAGGCAGGCAATCCTATCCTCATCCTCACCTGGGCTCACAAGGTCTTGATCAAGACCGTATGGCTGGCCGTGTCCGAGACGATGTTCCCGTCCGCCTGGAGATGTGAAGGTACGCGTCAGGGCTGTGAGCACTTCACGGCGATCTTTGTTATCGTATGTTCGATCCCAGCCGGTCCGGTCTAGCCAAGGCGTCTGCAATGCAAATGCCGTCGTGTCGGCCGGTGCGACTAGAGACGCCGCCGTCATCTCGTTAGGGAGTTTCCCTCGATTGAGCTCCCGTGTCAGCACGTTGCGAAGGTGAGCCTGTACTGCAGGGCTATCCACCTGCCGGATCACACTTCCACCTCTGTTAATGATCCAGTATCTCCGTGCTGACCCAGTGGTCCACGTCTGTAGGTAGACACACTCAAACTGCTGATCAAGGTCGCGACGGCGACTAGAGCGAGTGAGGCTGGCTTTAGGTTCACAATCATCCGGTGGGTTAGACTGGTGGCGCCGTATTGACTGGATGTTTATGGTACGAAACTGGCAGCCAAGACAAGCGAAGCCTTCGTAGACTCGTAGCTTGTCATGTTCGGCCGTTCCATCAGCCAGAGTAGATGCACTATCAGGGTCCAGGGGACTGGGGGACAATGTTTTAATAATGCGACTTAGTCCTTTTCTTGCTTCGGTGGAAATGTTATGCTTATCGCGGAGATGTGTTGTGACGCGGGACGGGCCATTGGATAGTGCGAATTGACAGCTGTCTCTGGTGCAGATAAGCAGCCGAGCGCCAGCATCATAGAAAAGCTGTAGATTATCGAGGAGTGGATGATGAGCCATCACAAGATTGACTCCTAGTATGCAAGAAGCGCCTTGGGATATCTTACTGCCTTGGTGCTTTCGCGATGTTTACGAGAGTGATGGTGCTGTATTGAGAATTGAGAGTCTAACCGGAAAGGCTAGGGATATCATGTGTGCACGGACCAGTGTTTACGGTAATTCGACGAAATACACAGACAAGACGCGTGCACGGACGACCCGGCAACGTGCACGGGCCAAGTTTGTTGTATTTCGTCGAAATACCACCACGACTGCGTACAGTATGGAAGGTTAGGCCTACCATATTATAGCAGCTAGTAGACTAATATATAAGTGCGGCTCTATATAGCCTATTAGGTATAGCTTAATATTAAGCGCTATATAGAAGTATAGTAGTAAATTTATATATATATTTCCGCTAATATAAGTTTTAATTAAAGCTATAATAAATTAGAAGATAGCTTAGTCTAATATATCCTATAGCAGGCTAGTTAAACCTTTATCCCCTTACTTACTGTTATTACTATTATTATTATC
>JAATHB010000133.1:0-17965 GCA_014822075.1 Fusarium buharicum
CCCAACCGATGTTTTTAGAGTTTATCGCTTGCAGGGATTATTTTTTCCCCAATCAAAAACCGTTAAATTGATACACGTAGATAGAGACGAATTATAAAAACGAGGATAACGGGTAAAGTCTGGTAAATAGGTCACTATACCAAATCACACGCAGGAAACAGATCTGACTCTAAATTGCACGAGTCGAACGTGTACCCGCGTCGCGTGATCGTCATGGGCCGACGTCGAACAGGCCCTGACTCTAACCTTCAGTTTCTATCTATGCATATTCACATATCACGCACTGACAAGTGTGATTTAAACGACGACAGGATACGAAGGAGTCGCTCGACCTTATATACTTTCACTCCGCCCTTCGCATACTTATATGCAAGTCGTGGAAATCCGTGTTCGCAACTTCCATCCGCAGCCATATCCGCATGTTCCACCAGGAGCTGGCCCTTTCGAAACAAGAGCTTAACAAGTACGAAAAATCTTTTCGGGACCTGTCTCCCATCTGCGACCGCAACGTTATCCGGAATCTACAACCCAGCTCGCAAGACCCAGCAATCCCTCACCTCCCCCTTCATTTCGATAACATCCTATGCCTCTGCTGTGAGGATCAGAAGCGACCGTATGTATGCCGCTCTGAAACGCATATGCGAGAGCATCTTCGTCTGGTCCATGGTCGGCATTCCCATCGTCGTGGGCAGCGTTACGAGAACGGCATCCTACTGTACGCAGTCGTGGTGGTATTTCGACGAAATACAACAAATCTGGCCCGTGCACGTTGCCGGGTCGTCTGTGGTGGTCAATAGGCGGACGGGTACCCGCCCTTCTAAAATAGGACGGGTCCCGTCCCAATTGCCATATCTGGTATAGCCCACTCCGCTATCAGTCTCTTGCGCGCCGTTTCGAATGTCGCGTTTTATTGCACTCGTTGCTAATCGTGTCGAGACTATGGGTTTACGACGACTGCTTGGCTATGACCGTCAACCAATCTCAAAGTCCAACACCGTTTCCTGACGATTGTCTCCCTCCCGAAGGCGAGTATGAGTCACGGGAGGCATTATTCGAGGCAATCAACGCCTGGGCGGCGACCAGGGGCTACGCGTTCATAACTGGAAGGTCAACTAAGGAGAAAACAGGCAGGAGGACAATCACGTACATGTGTGATCGTCGCCGTAACCATCCGATCGTTTCGAGAGAACGTCAACGCAAGACGACAACTCGAACAACAGGCTGCGAGTTCTCTGTACTGGCGAAAGAGAATAAAGATAGAAGTACCTGGACTCTGCGGCACCGTTCTGACAGCCGATTCTCACTACATAACCATGAACCAAGCCAAGATACCACTGCCCACCCAGTACTTCGAACAATGTCCAAGGAGCACCTGTCTCAACTGACTGGCCTTGCCAACGCTGGGATAGCCCCCAAAGAAATTAGAACGTACATGCGGCAGAACACCGACACGATAGCAACACAACAGGACATCTACAATCGTATTGCAGATGCTAGACGAGAAGTGTGTCAAGGACAAAGCAGCATTAACGCACTTGCTGATCAGCTGTTTAGAGAAGGATTTTGGAGTCAATTTCAAACCGGTCCAGACGGTCGAGTCAAAGCTGTTCTATTTGCGCATCCCGAGTCAGTGGCATACCTACAGGCATATCCGGATGTCTTAATCTTAGACTGTACATATAAAACCAACAAATACGGCATGCCACTTTTGGACTTGATCGGTGTCGACTCTTGTCAACGTTCGTTCTGTGTCGCGTTCGCTTTCCTGAGCGGGGAATGTGAAGAAGACTATTTTTGGGCGTTAGATCGATTCCGATCGTTGTGCGAAAACCACAGGATTAGGCATCCCTCTGTCATCTTGACTGATCGCTGCCTAGCATGTATGAATGCTGTCGATACTTGCTTCCCATCGTCAAGGCCGCTGCTATGTCTCTGGCATGCTAACAAGGCAGTTCTCCGCTACTGTCAGCCAAGATTTACGCGCCAGACTCAAGGGGACAACCCGGGAATAGAGGTTTGGAATGAGTTTTACGGCCATTGGCATTCGATCATCAAGTCACCGAATGAACAAACTTTCCACGAACGAGTGTCCGAGTTTGAGAAGAAATATCTCCCGGACTATATCGAAGAAGTCAGATATATCAAGACAAACTGGCTTGACCAATACAAAGAGAAGCTGGTGAAGGCGTGGGTCAATCAACACCCCCACTTTGACAACGTCGTTACTTCAAGGGTTGAAGGCATACACTGGCTGGTTAAGAGCCACCTCAAAGTATCTACATTGGACTTGTTCGAAGCTTGGCGATCGATCAAACATGCACTACTGAATCAACTGGCGGAGCTGAAGTCGAACCAAGCCAAGCAGAAGACCAGGACCCCTATTGAACTCTCCAGTACCCTCCATGGTGCAGTACGTGGTTGGGTGTCTCATGAAGCTTTGCGAAAAGTTGAGCAGCAACGAAAGCTTTTATTGCATGAAGACTCTGCTCCCATGTCAGCCTGTACTGGTTCTTTCTCACGATCACAAGGGCTACCCTGCGCTCACAAGCTGAAGGGTTTATTAGTTCGAGACCAGGCACTACAACTCGAAGATTTCCATCCGCACTGGCACTTGACTCGGAAAGATAATCGGCGACCCCTCTTAGAACCCCGCCAGCGAGTCGATCCAGTGGCTGCGAGTTCGTCTCTGCCGTTATCTAGTGTGAGAAGAGAACTTAGTGGCTTCGAAGTCATCGAAAACGCAAGGCCGATACGAAACCCTCCTTTGTGCAGCAAATGTCATATACTAGGTCACGCAAGGAACTCTAAGGAGTGTCCACTACGATACTCAGAACTAAGAGCATTGCCAGTCGTATCTTCAGACCAGCCGCAGACGTGTTCAGAAAACTTTCAGTGGATACCCTTTGCGGTCCCGGAGGAGCCAAGGCCACCAGCGATGGAAACGCTCGACGAAATACAGTGGCAACCAATCACGACTTTGGAAAATTTCCAGTTTGAGCCTGAATTAACTTGTCAAGATCTGCCATGCCAGTTGACCATCGAAACAGAGCAGGTGGACCGACACATAACGACTCCAGAACCTCGGCATCTATCACCTGCACCATCTATGTATACACCGCCGGTGTCTTCACAGTTAACCTCGGGAGACCCAGCTTCAGACCCAACTACACATCTAAGGTATGACGATCCACGAGCCATCCACCAGAGATACGTCAAGTCAAGAGAGGACTGGTATAAGGCTCAACCCCCGGGAACCTGGCTTGGTAATCGCCAGTATCGAAAAGCAATGGGCTTGCCTTTAGGATACCCAAAAGCAAGCTACAGCTGGTGCCTTGATTATAAGCAGATGGGGAGGTACTGCAAAACCTCGACGGGTCTGAGAGAGTGGACTAAAGAAGAGATGATGGCTTACTTAGACTGGGACAAAGCAGAGACTGATCGCATCGAAGCACGAGTAGCTGAGGAGACCGAGGACGGACGACTGTTTACAAGCAGAAGAGGTATGGGTGAGCTTTGAGAGATGGCTCAGCGGGATATCGATGAACAAGAAGCCTTGTATTCTGCCGCGGAACAGGAAGAAAGTTGTATTGTAGTTCAGCCGTAGTTCTAGTAGAGTTTATTAGAGTGGATGTATCACTTGGATACATCAAGGCTGTTCAAATCAAAGTCATCGACTTGCTTTGAAAAAAAACATAGCAGGTTAATGGGACTTCAAGTAAAACCACTCGAGATAGTGGAATTGCACAGCGGGAGGCAATCCGATAGCGGAGAGGGCTAGACTGAATATGGCAATTGGGACGGGACCCGTCCCATTTTAGAAGGACGGGTACCCGTCCGCCTATTAGCCGCCCCTGCAGGGATAAGAGCTGAAGTGACAAGCTGTCTTTTGACTTCCTCATTGATCTGGTCTGTAAGGTGGAAAGAAGCAGCATCCATCACCAAAAGGAAGTCTCTAGTTGCTGACTTGACGGTTGAGAGATCTTCCTTTATCCAACGCTCAAATAACTCCTCGTTATTATATGCATGATCATTGTATATCACCTTGATCCCTGGAGCGTACTGATCACCCTCATCTTTAAAAATCCTTCCTTTGTCGCTTGCAGAACCTTTAAATATAATTGTAGGTTCAAGCCTGCAGACGCCGTCCCCAAAGATATACAAGATCGCTGTTGCCTGCCTCTTTCCCCACCCACTTCGAGCCGTTTTCACGGAGATCGTTTTGGAGCCAAGTATATCCCAAGTACTTCCGGAGTCAATTTCGAAAGGTACAGGCGCCTCATCAACATTTAAAGTATACCGTTTTTCAAAGCGTCTTCGGGGCGTATCGAGGATATTTTCAACTTCCATTTTAGGCAATAATTGCTGTTTTAATGGCGACATTTGTTCATCGTGTTGTACGCGCTTGATGAACTTGCAGAAAGATCCACATATCATGCGATAAGCTTCGGGTTGTTGAGTAGCTCGTTTTGTTACCCTTCGCTTGACAATATTGTAACGCCTCCTGAAGCCTGCCCACCAGCCATTGGAAAACGTAAATAACCTCGATTGTTCCTCTGACGACACTGATGATCTGAATATGTCTTTTGCCCGTTTTCTGAACCATGCCGTAGAGACAGCGCGCTGTTGAAATCGTAGCTGGAGGAAGTCTTCAAACAACTGCTTCTCGAGCTGCGGCTACATGGGGGAATAACCTCGTTTTTCTCGTTCAATTAAAACAATATAATGTCTATACCAATCACTAATAGTCTGCTGTTTAACTTGAAAATAAACAGCAGCTTCCTTCTGAGTAGGTCTTCTATATCCATTGATTGATTCGGGGTGGTCAGGATCGAAAACGCGATGATGATAGAGGAACATCACAACTGCAAGCTGCCTAGCCTTCGGATGAGTCTCTTCCTTTCGTGAAACCGGCTTCTTCACTCTGTAGATACGATCCTGGATTTGCTTCGGCTTCGGCCCACGCTTCTTGGGCCTGGGGGTCGCCCGGCCCCGGAGCTACAGGGATTGATAGAGCTCGCTTCAGCGGTCATTTGCACATATAACACTTATGTTGATGACTTTATTTGAGATGCAAAGAGTGGTGCGTGGTTATCTTGAAGCCAGGGCTAAGTATTTTCGGCCCGACGGTCTGATATGTGCGGGCAAGAGCCTCATCAAATGACCTCCTAATTGGGCTAGCCCCGCACTAATTGGGTCCACAGGCGCTACCGAATTCCATGAGTTTGTACGGTAGAAGCGGGGGCTGACTGCACACCTTGAGTGATCTAGCGTGCTTTTTCCTTGGTGAAAATTATTGTTGAACAGATTGCATACGCCTTGATGTCCTTAATTGTATAACAATCTCTCCTCTCTTCCTCAGAGCGGGGTCAGCTTATTATGCTTCCTAAACCGGCCTAACCTCATTAATAGTAGGTCGGTAGGTCACATGATGCCCTTTGCGGCCACCCTATTGTTCAACACCAGCCGGCTATAAAACCACTCTTTGCTATCTCTAGGTCTTCTTTAGCTAGGATAAATAGTCTCTTTCTACCTCTTCAGCCTTTCCAACCTCAGCTTCTACAGCCTCTTTCCTTCTTTCTTACTTCCTTACTTATCAAGCTAGACCTAAGGAAGCTAGCCTTCTTAGCTATAGGGGTCTCAGAGATATGCCTTTTATAAAAACCACTTTTTGCTATCCCTAGGTCTCTTTTTGCCAGAAACGATGTTGTGGAAGGTACAGACCTCGATTGAGGCTAAGGGGCAAATTTTCTGGCTCCTATGTCTGGCATAAGTGAAAGCAGCATGTGTGTGTGATGTCTTTCGACCTTTCTTGCAGCATGTCGATTGCTGCCATTGTCCGTGCTTCATTCATCTCTCAATAACGTCAACCGAACGGCAGTATCAAATGTGAGTTCAATGGTATTACTGCGCTCCAAATCATTCTATCCATACTAGAAACTCTTGAGTCTATACAGTTACGACTGTGTTATCCTCCTGCGTCGAACACGATACAGGCTGGGTCTCCGCTTTTCTCCCTTCTTTATGCGTTGCATGTATGCGAGTATTCGAACACAAGATGCAAGGGTCATTAAGAACCCCCAATGCAAACACACCTGTAAAGAACGGCGGCGGAAGCATAGGGGAAAGCAATTCCGGCGGCTATGTACGCGACATCTCCAGTCCTATGGACCTTGGCACGAAATTTACGTCTATCAATCATGGGAACAATAGTTGGAAGCGGCCAAGTGCTGAACAACGTAGATGGGGAGAAATCCAAGTGCATGCAATATAACTATAAGAAGTTGGTCAATTCAAATCTCAAATCCTGTTTGTAGCATCGTTCACATCATCGCTTGCCCACGATAGAATGACTGCCGTCTTTCAACCCATCTGGCGCGTATAAACTCAGCTCGCTTCTCAAGGCCTAACATAGTTCGGGGTACTACAGAATAGTCAAACCCCATATCATTCAATAGCCTACAAAAGTCTCGAAATACCTGCATCCATTCTTCTTCACTGCCAGGCATCAGTCGCACGCCATCGTCCATCAACCAAGGCGTGCCCGCTTCGCAAACCACGATCAACGAGTTTGCCATTCTAGCCTTCACTTCCATCCAGGTAGACTCCAGCTGCATCTCAGCTACCGCATCGGTAGAAACGTATCTTTTTGCATATACTAATGGGTCGAAACCAGAGCGATCGGAAATAAACCAGCTGGAGTTTCGCAAAGCTTCCTTTTCTGCCGAAGCTTGAGCTCCAAGGATGAGTTTCTGTAGAGTAAGACATTTACTAGTTGACGAAGTAATGTCCTTGGCTGAGAATTTGTGTTTGACAAGGACGGATCTCGCGACCTCGGAGATGATCTGGGGGGTTCCAATTGATGTATCGGCGGGCCAGTGGTCTAGCTCGCTCTGTAGTTTTTTGACTAGTGTTGTTTTGCCTGTAGACTGTGGTCCGATAATGTAAATGTTCGGAATGTTGGCATCTGAAGGCATGATGGCCGCGATGAGGAGTCGTTCAATACGCAGCCTGATTGAGAGTCCCGGTGAAAATGAGGGGTTTGGAGCGCGTAAGCATTTCTATGTTACACTAACACAGGCACATGTTGGTTCACTGATGACCTGATGACGCGTTGAGCGTGACGGCTACACCACCCAATCATCATAAGCCGTTTAAGTTTGAATCCAATTTCATTGGGCGACCTTATCACAACTTCCCTACCAATCTCGACCCGTTTGTTCTTTTCAATTGACTTCAGTTGAACAAAGGAATCAGAATGCCGACCCAAGGCGACGTGAAGAATTTGCAGAATTTTCGTCATATATTATTGCCGATATTACAACTCGATGACAATGACTGGACCTTTCGCATTTCCAGACTCCCATCACCTTCCTTGTTGGAGCAAGCCGGCTTTATCAAAGTCATCAGTCTTCACTCCGACCTGAAAGAACTCAAACAATCGATGACTCTCAACCTCCAACCCAGCACCCCAAATCGCGCCATAGCAAATGAACCCCTAGATCGCTTCATCGTCCTCTCCCTCGAAGCTTTCCGCCCACTCGTCAGAGGCCCCGCTGCAAAAGAACAAGGCCCAGGTCCAGATCTGCAACCCCGCACTGGCCAAGAAGTCTCAGACTACAGCATCCGATGCTTGAGGGCTGGCATCAGATTGAACGGTGTGCACTATAATTTCTATGGGCACAGTAACAGTCAATTGAAATCAAGATCATGTTTCCTCATGGCTGCGTCGAAAGAGGAAATTTCGAAAAAGACCGAGGCTCTGGGTGACTTCAGTGAGATGAAAACGGTGGGTAAGAAGGCCAAGCGTATCGGGCTACTTTTCTCATCAGCGGCAACCGTTATGACGATTAATCCTGATCGATGTGAAGATATTCCCGACGTCGAATCAGCCGACTATGTCTTTACTGATGGGTGCGGGCTCATTGCGCCAAAGCTTGCCAACGACCTGGCGCGACGAACTCGGATACTCTTTCGGGATAACCGATATACACCGTCTGTCTTCCAAATTCGATACCGTGGATATAAAGGCGTGGTCACAGTTGATCCTCGTATGGCAAAGCAGAAGGCTTTGTTGAAGCTCCGAAAGTCGATGAAAAAGTTCGATGGTGGTGAGGATCATTCATTCGCTGTGGTCGAATACTCTAAGGTAACGCATCGCTTGATTGTTTGTTCTTGTACCATACAAGCATCTCTGACACGATCGCTCACTTACAGCCTTTCTCCTATGGGTATCTTAACGATGAGACTATCATCCTTCTCCACGCCCTTGGAATCTCTCATGAGACACTCCTCTCCAAGCAGCGCGATCACTTCCGATTGCTCAGCAATGCCAAAACCGACTTCCGCGACGCTTTCCGCTTTTTAAGCTACATCAACCAACCTGATCTCGCCGAGCGTGTACTCCTCAACGGAGGCGAGAAGATAAAACCCCAGATCAAACGCCTCATCAATGCTGAACACGCCAAAATGCTGAATAAGAGAGACGAACAACGATGTCGTATTTTTGTGCAAAAGTCACGACTTATATTTGGCGTATGCGATGATTGGAATGTGTTGAAGGAAGGAGAGTGTGCGGTTAAGGTCACTCTGGAAGAAAACGGACAGCCATATGCTCTGAAAAATACTGAAGTTACTGTTATTAGAAATCCATGTCTTCATCCTGGAGACTGGCAGAAGTTTAGGGTAGTTGAGCGTCCGGAGCTCTCGCATTTAGTGGACTGCATTGTATTCTCAACTCGGGGGAAACGGCCGGCCGCGGATTTCATGTCTGGTGGTGATCTCGATGGTGATAAATGTAAGGGATGAGTCTTTCACTATCAACACTCCTTACCCCACCCTTACTACATAGCACAAAGGTTTACTGACTAGGCTCAGTTTTCGTTTGCTGGGACAAGGACCTGATACCATCGACTGTCTCAACTCCAGCTTTGTACCCAGGAGTCAAAGAACCTATCCTTTTCCGCCCGATTACCGACGACGACCGCCTTGTGTATTTTGCCAGGTACACCAACTCCTCCCTCGGTCAAGTCAAGAATATTTATCTTGATTGGGCCCGAGTGACTAGTCCTATGAGCGCTCAGTGTCAGGAGCTGAACCGTCTATTCTCACAATGCGTGGACGGTAACCGGATCAAAATCCCAGATAGGCTGCGATCTCCTCCTAGGCCGTCAGAAGATGCGCCACCATTCATACTCGATGTTCTTCACAATGACGGGAAGAAAAGAGTACACGATTTGTCGTTGCCGTCGAAGGCGGATCTAGCAGGATATGATGTTGATGCTATACAACTATTGCTTACCCGGGATGATATAGCTGTCAGTGAGTTTGAATGCATCAAGTGGGCTCATGCCTGGTGTACACAGAACCAGATGTCCTTTGAGAACCTGCTGCATCTCTTTGACTTCAATGTTCTTAGCTCGGAACAAAAAGCATGGGTCCTCGCTCATGTCCCACCATCTCCTAGCGTGCCTGCCCTGATCACCAATGCTTTATGTTCGTCCAGCATACTCGAAAGAAGCGAGCTACAGAAGTTCCAATTGGTTCATCCAGGGATTAAGTGGAAAAAAACGTACGACTCGTCTGTGGATCGCCTCGCTACCTTCCACGACGCCATCGCTACTAACCTGGAGATGTTCCATCGCACCCTCATGGTTTTTCAACCTCACGAACGATTGTCGCTAGCCATCTACATACCCAAGAAAATCCAGCGCTCACAAGATTGCCAAATCGATAATGTCGGTCGACTTTTTGCATTTCCACATTCACAAGGACCACAGAAACAGCATCGTTTGGCGCTACCAACCAAGATGCAATATCAACTGTACTGCGACGGCAATTTGTTTCAGTTATTCGAAAAGAAAAGATCAAATTCGTGGGTTTTTCTCGCCCGGCCGGGGTATAATGATGAGGAATACCGGAACATTCAGAACCAGGGAGACAGAAGAAGGAAACGACAAGCCGTAGTCGACAAGGGAAAACAAGCAGAGGTTTGCGCAAGTATAGCTCTGGGCAAATTCAGTAGGAACCTCCAGACACACATCGGAAGAGTGAACCGCTCACCAGTTACCGCTGCAGTAAGCTTTCTCAGCAGAATTCACTCTTGAGGATATCATGTGACTGACTTCCAAAGGAAATTTACGTCATTAGCAATCGAGACGTTGCATCAATGCAGAATCTTGATCTCTGGCTGGAACAGGTCGATACTACGGAGACGTTGTCGCTGTTCCCGCAGGAACCAAGAGAATACTCCATCCCGACTCGCAATGATGTTCTTTCGCCTTCGGACCCCTCGTGGCTGATTGAAATCATTACCCATGAGAACTTAGAGCTACTAACACGTTTAGAATTGGTGGATCAATACAAAGTTGTCTTCAAAATGATTATATCAACCAACGACAAGGGGTTTTTGTTACAGTGCTTTCAGCATCTTCTAAGCAATATCAATGATACTTCCGTCGAGGCTAAGACGTTGATGCAGACGATGGTTGAGACCTTGTCTACCGAGCCAACATTAGCAATAGCCTTCGTCCCTTTCCTTGCGGATTCCGATAGGGTACAACACCATGATCTGGTTGTGCTGTTGGAAACATCGTTTTTGCCAATCCTACGAGCATTTATCCTCTCGGCAAACACCATGGGCCATCTCGTCCTGGACCCTTTGCAAAAGATTCTCTCAAAAATTCCGCCTGGTTCCTTGTCTCTCAACGATCTTGCAGACATCATTGAGCTTGCAGCATTAACTTTACGATCCACAGATCTGGCACTGGATTTATTTCTTGACTACTTGCAACCCAATGCGACACGATTCATGACTGCCGACTCAAAATTGGTCCAGCATCTACTGCGTAACCTAAGCGCAATTGCGCTGGATCACATCGAAGAAGCAGGGAATGTAGCCAAGCGCTTACCAGGTCTTTACGAAATGAAGTTATATCCCAAGACCAAAGACGGCAACGTTGTCGAGATTGATTTCAGAATTGACACTACTGGCACACCCAAGAAATCGTCACATGTACGATTGACAACTGCTTCCCTCCCTTCAAACGTGCTGGTGGGCACGGAATATTCGATTGATGCGCTGGTGGAGTTCTCCGAGATTGGCCGTGCACGCTTCAAGTGTCTTCATCCCCCTCCGTCATACCTTGCCGACTGTTCGTGGATTTTAGAAGACTGCGGCCTATTTGTTACTTCAAATTCCATGATTGATGCTGTCAAACACCTCAATATCTATCAGGAACAGTGCTGTGGAGTAGCAGACATAATTCTGGGCCTTCCATCACCTTCCCCAATATTGCCCAACTCAACCCATGCATTCAGCAAAATCTCTAAGCTGAACGAGAGCCAGAACAAAGCCATTCAGCTGTCCCTAACAAGTCCGCTCCTTTGTCTCTGGGGTCCCCCTGGGACTGGAAAGACCGAGACGATCGTTGAGATGATAAGTGCCTTACAAATAGCTGATGTAACAGCCCGCATTCTGGTCACAGCACCGACTCACAACGCAGTGGACAACGTAATGCGACGTTATATTCAAAGAATACAGAGGCAGTCTTTGACTCGAAAAGTCCAGCCTAAGGTGTTGAGAGTGTCTACTGAGGTAGGCTGTACAATTGCGTTATGGTATCCTTACATACTAATTTGATATAGGTACGCAAAGTTGCAGATGACTTGCGGAGGTACACATGTGACGCGATGGCCGGACAAGAGATTCACTCCAACCACAAAGCGCTGGAAAAGGCGACTCAGATGATCCAACACAGCGATACGATTTTCACAACGTGCATTGGAGCAGGCATTGGATTACTTCGTTCGGAGCAATTCAACATCGTCATCGTTGATGAAGCATCTCAGCAGACGGAACCGAGCTCTTTAGTGCCACTTGTCAAAGGTTGTTCGCACGCGATTCTAGTTGGTGATCATGTACAGCTTCGGCCAACTGTCAACCAAACAGCCCTTGCACTGGACTTTGACGTTTCTTTGTTTGAGAGACTTTACAGCAAAGCCAAAGTTGGAGATTGTGAAAATCGTTTAAACACGCTGATGCTCGACACTCAGTATCGCATGCATCCTAAGCTATGCGAGTTCAGTTCGGAAGAATTTTATGAGGGAAAGCTGAAGTCGGGAATCAACATGACAGATAGAAAGCTTATCACATGCAACTTCCCGTTCCCAAGAACGACAACACTAGGGGGAAAAGATTATCCTCTTGTATCTGACTACGAGCGAGCCATCTTCATCGGTTGCGAAACAAAGGAAATGCCAGGTCAAAAGTCTAAGGAGAATCGAGGCCAGGCAGAGCTTTGTGTGCAGATCTGCAAGCTCTTGACGTGCCCTCGCACCAAAGAAGGTGCACCCCACTCGATCGTGGTACTCACACCTTATACTCGCCAAGCCGAAGCTCTGAAGCGTATGATTTCCAATATATCACACATGATTGAGGTTTCTAGCATCGATGGGTTCCAGGGACGCGAGGCGGACATTATCGTTTTTGTGACTGTGCGATGCAACGAGCACCATGAGATTGGCTTCTTGAAGGATATGCGCCGCATGAATGTTGCTCTGACCCGTGCAAGATCAGCTCTTATTGTGGTGGGAAACCGGGCGACGTTGACTGGAGGGATGGCAGGTGAGGAGAGCTCGATGATGTGGAGGAGACTACTGGGAAGCCTGACGGAAGTGAAGCTGGAAGTGCCTAATCTCGAAACTACAGCCAAGAAAACCTGATTTCTTGAGTGTGTGCGAGAGCAAAACCATGATAGCTTAACTGAGATTGCTTCTTGAAAGTCAAGCATTTCTGACCGGTAACCATTCCTGCTTTTCAATTTGAATAACTTACAATCTCAACAAGATCCCATAAGTTCAAGCTCTATTGATACAGAAACAACCTGATTCTTCTCATTACTTAGGGTAATGCCGGAACCTGGCCTGCATACCAAAAGACATTCTATTAAGCCACTATCCTCATCAATGAAGCTCCTGTTCTTATCGTCACCCTGGCCATCCTCTTGACGACTGTCTCCACGGGTCCTGTCCCAAACGCGCTGTTGCAGGCGACGATTGATGCCAGGGCTGTAGCTCCGACGGTAGCACCCCAGGTGTACCCAGCTGCACCGTAACAAGCCATAACAGCACCAGCGCAACAGGCTTGACAGTCGCCGTATGCGACAGGACCCGCGGCTTGTGCCAAAGTAGCCTTGTTGGCCCCTACACCATGAAGAAATTCGGAACGGAGCAGAACAAAACGTAGGGAGCAGCACTTTGGTTCTGAGATTAAATTATCAAGCGGAATGTTTTGTGGTATAGGCACTACCGATCATTATGTTGATGAAAAGAATATCATCTGGACAATTCATGGATAATGGCCAAGTTTGGAGCACATGGGGATTTGATAACTACAGGTCTACTGAGATGTTTTCCATTATTTAGAACAGTAATGGTTGTCTTTGAACCCCGATAGCATTAGTCATGAATTTTCGACTGGCTTGCAGAGGTTTCATCTCGGGTAGCTGTCATCTACTAGCTTATAGACGTGATTGTACACGGATAAGTTTGAACAATAACGTGACTGCTCGGCAGGCGATTTGAGAAACAGCTTTAGGTAGACTCTTTAATCTCGTATCTATTGGGTTTGTTACTCTAAAAAAGTTACCTAATCTTCTCATTTTGAGGCCATATCGTTCCGACATATCCAGTATGAATCGTAGCCAGATGCTTTCCCAAGTGGGGTTATCGAGGCTGTTGTTGGGGGGGTGTTTGCAGATCCACAGACGGCATCATGACGACTACGTGCACGTGCAGTGATTAGCTTATCGCTTGCAGGATGCGCATTACTTTCATTGTTGGCTATTTGCCAACGTCATACCCCTATCATGCATGCGATCCGCACATTCGGATTGCTTGATTAGCAGCTTGAACGGCTTACTCATAGTGCGCCAGAACCAAAATCATGGTCACTAGGATCTACATAACGCAGGGTTGAAAAATAATAGTGGAGGTTTTGGGGACAGTGGCCAGCAGGAGCGTTCAAATCTCGTCACAGTACTCGGCTGTCGGTCAACCCGCTTCCGGGCACAGCCACTAACCGGAATAGCAGTCAACCAACACCCCGCTTCGCTCCTTCTCATTCAATCTCCTTCAACGTCTTACGGATCGCTTTGCTTCTATATCTCGCTTGGAGTCCCCGCTCAGCCATTCAATACCATGTCTAGTGGGAATAGAGGCGGTGGAGATCATGGAGGCCGGGGAAGAGGCGGAGGAAGAGGTGGCCGGGGCAATTATGGACCTCGCGGGGGCAGCGGTACTTTCCGAGGCGATACAGGCGGAAGTAGAGGACGGGCTGGAGGTGGAAGAGGAGGGTATGGAAGACCGACTGGCGGTGGTCAACAAACTATCCAGGTCTTTCCGTAAGGACCATATGGAGCAAAGTTATGGTCGTACCAAATGCTAATTGTGTCGATACTATAGCAACTCCCAAGGCCAGAATTCCCAGGTTGCAAAGGTCGAAGATGCATTGCACCTGGCGACAAAGAACAAGTTCGATCTTGATAGCCTGAAGCTAACCGAAGGCTTTCCCAGCCGTCCGGGATATGGCACCCGGGGCACCAAGGTTGAACTCACGGCAAACTACGTCGAATTATTGCCGCCGTCGAACTTGACCTTGCATCGATACGATATCCAGATCAGCCCTGTAGCTGTCGGTAAGAAACATTTCCGGGTTGTGCAGCTACTACTCCAGGCGCCGGAATTTGCAGCCCAACAGGGCGACATTGCAACAGATTTCAGGTCTACTCTTGTCTCCAAAACTAAGTTTTCGCAGGACGAGGTCCTCGTTGAGGTCCCCTATCGCTCAGAAGGTGAAGACGAACCGACTGCTAGGGCTACTATATATAAGGTTCGCGTCCAATATACGAAAACTTTAAATATCGGCGAGTTGGTCAACTACCTGAACTCAACGAGCCTCAGCCAGTCATTGGTAGATAAGCAGGAGTTGACGCAGGCTCTGAATATCTTTCTGAACCACTACGCCAAATCCGCAAAGAACCTTGTCACAATTGGATCGACAAAAAGCTTTTCTCTCAGCAGTGACGCAGCAAGAGGAGACATCGGCTCCGGTTTGGAGATCATTCGAGGCTTCTTCTCGAGCGTGCGCGTAGCGACTTGTCGCATTCTTGTCAACATCAACGTGAGCCATGGAGCATTTTACCATGCTATTCCTTTACCGGGGCTCATGAAAAGTTACGGACTTCACAGCACCGTCATGTTGGAAAGGTTTCTCAAATTGGTTCGCATACAGACTACGCATCTCCCCGAGAAGCGTAACAAAGCCAACGAAGTTATTCCCCGCGTCAAGACTATCTTCGGGCTTGCTAGGAAGGACGATGGACATGACTTGGCCCACCCACCGCGTGTTAGACAGCACGGGGCAGGTGCCAAAGATGTGGAGTTCTGGCTCGATGGTGAAGCCAGCTCCTCTAGTACACCTAAGCCGGTAGCCAAGGGAGGCGCGAAAGGGAAGGGAAAAGGGAAGGGTAAGGCCCAGGCAGAGAGCTCAGCAGCTTCTACCCCTGGGAGGTATATCACTGTGTTTGACTTTTTCAGAATAAGTGCGTTGTTTTCACTCTCCATCACTCGATACAGCATCACTGACTGTGACGCAGCATACAATCAAGTTCTACAAGACCCCCAACTTCCGTTGGTTAACTGTGGCAACCGGGACAATCCGATGTATCTCCCAGCTGAGGTCTGTCTTGTCCTCCCGGGTCAGACTTCCAAGTCGAAACTTGACGGCGCTCAAGCGCAGCAGATGATTCGCCACGCTGTTCGAAAGCCGTGGGAAAATGCGGCCGCGATTGTTAGGGAGGGTGTGCAGACTGTTGGCCTAGATGAAAACACCAATGTACTTTTGGTACGTCTTCGCTTCTATTTCAAATGTGAGATACTAACATCGTTCAGCGTTCTTTTGGCCTGAAAATCACGCCAGGACTCATCAAAGTCCCTGGTCGCATCCTTGTTGGCCCAAAGGTTATCTACAAAGGCAATAAGACCGCTGGCCCCCGCTTCGGTAGTTGGAATATGATGGATATTAAATTCAATATCGGCGCGTCACTTGCCAAATGGTCATACCTGATGATCTCGGCTCCTGGAGCACGCGTCTCCTTTGACCAGCAAAGCCTGGGGGTCGTTATGAATGAGTTCTATCAAGCCCTAAGGAAAATCGGTGTCAACGCAGCTCAACCGCTTTCAGGTCAACGCATCCAACTTCAACATCCAGACGACCCTGCGCTCGGCTCAACTTTACAACGTGCCGCTGGAGCTTTAGATATGCTTTTCATCATCCTGCCCGGAGCAAACATACCATTATACAAGCGCATCAAGACGATCGCCGACAAGAACTATGGTATCCACACGATCTGCTCGGTGGGTTCCAAACTAGCGAAAGAGAGCGGTCGCGAGCAATATATGGCCAATGTCGCTTTGAAGTTCAATCTTAAGCTTGGCGGCATCAATCAGATCGTGGAGAACAAGAATCTCGGCATCATCGACCAAGACAAGACAATGGTTGTCGGCATCGACGTCACGCACCCCTCACCCGGCTCGTCTTCCAACGCGCCTTCTGTCTCTGCAATGGTGGCTTCCATTGACAAGTTCCTAGGTCAATGGCCCGCAACTTTGCGCATGCAGCGCGCGAGACAAGAGAACGTGGACGATCTCACAGAGATGCTTAAATCTCGCCTTGGCCTCTGGAAGACCAAGGGCAAACACGCCGCTCTCCCGGAGAATATTCTCATCTACCGCGACGGAGTCTCCGAAGGCCAATACGACATGGTTCTTTCGCAAGAGCTTCCTCAACTCCGCCGCGCATGCGAACAGATGTACCCAGCAGCTGACACCATAAAAGGCCTTCCGCGCTTCACTATCATAGTCTGCGGCAAGCGGCACAAAACGAGATTCTATCCCACTACCGAGCAAGACTGCGATAGGTCTGGCAACACTAAACCCGGTACCGTCGTCGACCGCGGAGTGACTGAAGCGCGGAACTGGGATTTCTTCCTGCAGGCACACGCTGCACTTCAAGGGACCGCACGCCCATGTCACTATTACATCGTGCATGATGAGATATTCCGGCAGATCTATGCGAAGTCGATTCCGCTTCCATTCCAGAGCATCGCCGATATCGTTGAGGATCTCACACACAATATGTGCTACCTATTCGGCCGTGCGACCAAAGCTGTTAGCCTATGCCCCCCGGCCTACTATGCTGATCTCGCGTGTGAGCGCGCGCGGTGCTATTTGGCGAGTCTTTTTGACACGCCGTCGCCAAGTGCAGCCCCGTCCGTAACTGGAACGTCGGCAGCTGGAGGAACCGGGCAGCCGAGTGCTGATGATGTACAAATCCATGAAAAGCTGAAGGATATGATGTTCTATATTTAGTTTAAATATCGTGAATGCCAATATGTTTATTGCTGCTTTGTTCAATGGCGCGGCCTGCATGTGCCTCCAGGCCACAGTGTTTATAGCTCTAATATTGATAATACAGTATCTTTGTGAACTTTATGATTGTCTTCGCCGCAGAAACCATCCTGAGAAGGAAAACTTAGACTCCGCAGACCTTTATCCTGACCTCATACTTGCTCAATTTGTATATATGTATGTATGTATGTATGTATGTATATTTTTCGTCCGGGTGGCCTTCGGCCCCGAAAGGTCCTCTACTGGGTGGGGCACAGTGCACAGCTGGCTGTGCACCTATTGCTCGCCGCTTGTACGGCGACTGATACACTGGCGCCTGGGCGCCATTTTAAAATTGGCGCCCGGGCGCGTTTTCTGACTAAGCCCAAGAAAAATGGCGCCCCCCAAATCAGCGCGAGTGTGACGCGCCACGAGCAGTCACCCAGCAACTCAGTAGCCAAGTAACCGCTCGACGATGGCCCAGGCATCATTTGTTGATTGATGTCCTCCCACCTGAAGG
>JAATHB010000134.1:0-44027 GCA_014822075.1 Fusarium buharicum
CCCCGCCCCATCTACCCCTCCTCCCAAATAACTTCATCTTCAAACTTTCTTCATCTACTCACAATCTCTCAAACCAAAAATGTCTTCCACCGGCACTCTTCGTCTGGGCTCTACCGCCCCCAACTTCCAGGCCGAGACCACAAAGGGCAAGATCGATTTCCACGAGTTCATCGGCGACAACTGGGTCATCCTCTTCTCCCACCCCGAGGACTACACCCCCGTCTGCACCACTGAGCTCGGCGCCTTTGCCAAGCTCCAGCCTGAGTTCACCAAGCGTGGTGTTAAGCTCATTGGTCTCTCTGCCAACACCATCGAGTCCCACGAGGGATGGATCAAGGACATTTCCGAGGTCACTGGCGGCAACGTCGAGTTCCCCATCATTGGCGACAAGGAGCGCAAGGTCTCTCTTCTCTACGACATGTAAGTCTCATTTGTCTCTGACATCAATGCCTAAACTAACACAAATCTCAGGATCGACCAGCAGGATGCCACCAACGTCGATGAGAAGGGCATCGCCTTCACCATCCGATCCGTCTACTTCATCGACCCCAAGAAGACCATCCGCACCATCCTCTCCTACCCTGCCTCCACTGGCCGCAACGCCGCCGAGGTCCTCCGCGTCATCGACTCCCTCCAGGCCGGTGACAAATACCGCATCACCACCCCCATCAACTGGGTCCCCGGTGAGGACGTCATCGTCCACCCCGGTGTCAAGAACGAGGAGGCCAAGACCCTCTTCCCCGACTTCCGCATCGTCAAGCCCTACCTCCGATTCACCCCTCTTGCCAAGGAGAAGGTTGTTCCCCAGTAAATTACTGGCCTGTCCTTGAAAAGAGATACCAAAAAATATTATGATACCTAGCAGATGAGCGCAAAAAAAGGAGGGTCTAGGATTGGGCTTAGTACGACATGTGAGAAATACCGCTAGACATAAAGCGGATATTCTGTGGTGACGGAACGACCAATTGTCCCCTGATCTTTACAACTCGTTTACATAGAGATGAGTTTAGACTTGAGCCATTTGTGAAGCTCTCAGGATGAAGAATAAATGAAGAAATGACCAAACTATTCTGCTATGTATTTGAACGTGAAATCATGAGCAAAACCACCAATTGACTTATCGACTAGGTTCTTGAAGGTAATTGCCCCTCAATGGCGACATGAGGTTAATTGGAATGCGGGGTTCCGGACCATCGGTGACCGATTACGGACTTCAGGGTCCACACAAGCTTGTGAACCCTTGATTCTATCACCACCTTGCTTTAGGGTGTTTAACGCGATACGTGACTATAGAGATGGCTCCAAATACAAAACTTATGGGAGTAACTTCCATGACCTGGCCTGGAAAATAGCTGCAAGCTCATGGGCAGGTTATTAATACCGGTTTCGGAGATGGTGGGTAACGGATGTAGGATAGCTGTTCTTGCAACCAGCTCGGAGGATGATGAGAGTAAAGCAGCGGCTTCATATGATAAGTCTCAATTGTTAAGCAAGATACGTGTGTTCATCTAGGATTCTTTCCATCATTAATTATGACCAGTCTCCCAGCAATACCCCAACATCCATCCGCAACTGCCTCAGTCAGCGTTTACTTTCACTTCTATCTCTACCCAGCGCCTCTTATCTAGAGATCTATTTCTTAACAAACTCAATCCTCCTCGCCAACCAACACCCAATCGTGACACTAACAACAACATTCTTCTCGTCACGCCGAAACACAAGCGTCCAGTCTCCAGGTGGTTTCGCATCCATGCCTCTCGGATTTGCCAGCGCCCACACATCGCCCCCTAGATACCGCATAAACTGAGCAGGGCTTTTACCCAAATATCCATCAAACGTGCCAAACACAAGACCACCTTGGTCGACGCAGTGAAATGTTGAGTCAATCTCTGCACAGTAAAAGTCGCCTTGGAATTGGGAGTTGTCAACGGGTGTACTTCCAAGCGTGAGGCGCGACGCTGTAATGGTTCTGTTTTCTTCCAGGCGTTGAATGCGTAGTGTATCGCCGTCAATTATTGCCGCCATACCGCGAGATTCACCACGTGCAGGGTCTGTCAGCTTCACTGGCTCGGCGTAGTTAGCATAGGTGACGATGATCTGTCCCTTGACACCAAGTGCCACAGTAACAGCCAGCTGAGTATCCTTATCAAGATAGACGCCCGGCCAAGAAGGTGATGCATCGACGAGGGTTGGGGGCGGTGGCTTTTGAAGACCCAAGATGTTCTGAATGATATACTCTGCAAGCGGTCCGGCACCAGCTTCGTGGTTGAACAGAACCACGACTGAGAGACGCTCTTCTGGCACATGAGTTCGATTGAGTCGGAAGCCACGTAGAGCACCTCCATGGCCAACCGACTTTGCGCTACCGACTTCGCTATGAGCCAGGCCTTGGGCGTATACCGAAGGAATGCCATCCTTGAATGGCGGGGACTGAACGACAGCGCGGTACCAGCTCTGAGGATCGAATAAGCTGCGGTCCAGGAATGATTCGTACGCAATCATGTCGGCCAGCGACGCTACTATACCGGCATCACCGGCCCATTGAATGTTGTTTTCTGCAGGTATATAACCTCGTTGCTCGTCCCCTTCGTAGCCAACGCACGGCGGAGGAAGCTTTGCTGTGTCTGCGCCTAGAATTGCAGTCTTCATACCAGCGGGCGCAAATATTCGGTCATTCAGTAAAGAGCTCAGCGACTCGCCAGTAACAGCCTCGATAACCCGTGCAACGATGTTGAAGTTGGTGTTGCAGTAGGAGTACTCGGTTCCTGGTTCGAAATGTAACGACTTGTTGATACGCTCAATCATGGGGTCATTGTGCTCGGCCAGCGAGTAGCGATCCTCTGGTCTCGCACCCCAGAGGAGAGTCATAGCCCAGTAATCGCGAATGCCAGATCGATTGTTGCATAGATCGCCAAGAGCTAGGTTGTTGTTCTTGGTGAGTTCGGGAAGTAGTTCACGAAGCTTGGCCTCAAACTGCTCCCGCACGTCGCCTTTGGCAGCCACTTCCGGCGAAGGATTGCGTTCCAGGTCGACGACGAGAGCACATAGCATTTGTTTGGAGATTGAACAGATGGGCAAAAGCGTCTCGGGAGTCATGGGGATCCTGAGGTTGAAGTCGGCGTATCCCCAGACGAGCTGGCTGACAAGGACACCTTCTGAAAGCACGGCTATGGCGGCGCCTGGACCGCGGATGCGGGAGGGTAATGCCTTCAAAACATTATCTACTACTTCTTTTGAAATTGGCATCTCGGGCTCTGAGGTAGCTTTGTTGGCTGGTGATGAGGTTCGGTGCGGGGTTGTGGTTGTAGGATCCAAGTGTCTCACGAGCAGATGCTGCATATTAGAACCATGACATAATTACAGCAAAAGATCATGACCAAGCACCAAAATATTACCAACTTATATCAGAATTATCGAGCAATAGAACACAATCGTAATATAGCTTAAATCTATAAGCAAGTATAGACAATTTATAACTAGGGTATCAATTCCAGATATTGTCTGAAGTGAGGTAAAATACATATCTTCAAGTTTCAGTTACTCATTTTACCTATCCAGAGATCGACTTTGCTGCTAATAGGAATGCATGAACAAAAATATTTAATTAGGAATCTTTTATATGCAATAATCACCGGAAGACTTCTTTTATTGTTGGCCTGTATACACACACATGCCTTGTTGACTTGTTTTTCAAAGAGACGAGGGACATCATTTAAGTAAGCCGAGTTTTCTCAGTAATTCAGCTGCAATACGCGAGGTCAACTCTGTTTGAAATGACACAAGAAATACATTCGTCTATGAGTTTTCTTAGGTATAAATATTGTGTGTTCAGCTGCTCTTTTCCTTACAATAATCATTTCTGCTCCAAGTTCGGTCCTATCCACAGCTCAACACTTGACCATGTCGTCCCTCGTCGAAAACATATTGCCCAAATTATCAGACCACAAGCCCGGTAACACATACGTGGGAATATGTCTTCGTCAAGAAAGTACTGGCAATTAGTTCTTGTGTATAGCTGCCCTTGTCAAGCTTGAGGGTCCCTCTGATGATGATGGAGTCTGGATAGCCAAACAAGTGGAACTCGAACGACAAGGTCTAGGCCATGGTCATGCCGTGCCTTTTGAGTGGAGTTTTGGCCCCGTTGATGTACGTTGCAAATCCGAAAATTCTAGAGCATCTGACTTGGTGCTAACTTGCAAGACATAGGTCAAAGGCACGGTAGACATGAATTCTTACAAGTTCAAGGTGACACCAAGCTACGTGGGCATCCAAGCTGGAGCCGTGGAAGGGGACATCAGAGAGAGGTTGACGGTTCGGATTGACTATTTCAAAGCCAAGGGGGAGCAACAGTTCTATCTGAGACATGGCAATGAACTCTGGATGCATATTGAGCTCCAGATTGTGTTTGATGGGAACTATGAAGGAGACTACAAGATTCGGAATATCTAAGAGCTTTGAGTCAAGATAAACTACGTCAATTGGAGGATATATGGCTAGAACTAGGATTGACCTTACTTATACTATGCACTAAGCCCTTGTTAGTTGTAGTTGAACAAGTCTAAGGAGTTTCATGATCGATCGACAGACTTATTAAGGACGTTGGGCCACTTCAGATGAACCCGTAGAATCGGGTCAGTGCCAAACAAGGACCCATGTCGCTAGAAAGCAGAATTGCTTCCACTGAAGATTCTAGGAGCTGTCAACGTTTTAGGGGGTTTTGAGTGACATGTCTTTTGATGGTTGGCTGGATGAGTCGGTTCTTGGCAGTCACCTCATTTACCTGTGCCGCGCGTGTTTATATCAGCAATATAACTGCGAAGATAATAATGATGATTTTAAGCATTTTGCTCCTTTTCGTCCGATCATCTGAAACGTTCCAATTGAAATCCTTTGGCGTCATCGTTGATCCCAATCGAACGGAACCAAGGTTCCAGAAAGTCACTGTCGTATCCCCTGTATCCGAAACCCAACCCTTTTTTTCTGGTTGGATGGGGCTAACTCTGTCTAGATTCAGGGGATCCGCTCCACCGTCAGTGGACGAACTTTACTGGACACGTACGAGGAATAGCCCAGATTGCACAACATCAGAGGTTCAGCCTGGTCCTAATAGTCCTCAATAATCTTGAACAAGATCTATAGAATTCGAATACAATTGGCCAAAGCAAGACGAATAAGTTATCACAAAATCATCCACGCGCTTATGTAGTAAACGTGGTACGCGCATCCATCCATCAATCACAAACCCCCGTTCCTAGTTAGTCCCCCCCTCCTTAACAAATTCAGCCCGTGCACTCAGCTGCCAAACGGCTACCCTTACCCTGTCACTTCCACTCACCTCGAATCCAATCCCTTTTATCACGACTTTTAGGCCGACCTCCAATTGTTGCCCCTGGCATATGCGCTCTGGAAAGGGTTGCACTAACATTGGGGAATACGGATACCGTACTGTACAGTAACTTACTGTGCAGGCACTTGCTTGACGTGACTTGTCGTTTCTTGTCGTCCCGTCTCGTCTCATCCCAACCTCCTCCAACTTGGCATCACCACATTTCTCGTCCTCTCCGCGAACTACCCTGACCGAAATTACATACTGCGACATCTCGACCGATTAACTTCTATTGCACCATCGTCTACAACGCAATTCAACGCCCTCCACATTAACCATACGCTACAGTACGTTTGCCTTTTCATAACCAAGCCCTGCTCTCCCTGCATCCACCGCGTGGCCCTTGTCCTCTCCGTCCCGCTCTGTCCCTGTCGTTCTTATCCTCGTTCGGGTCACCATCTCGGTCAAGTCTCCAGACGGAGCCTCTTCCCCCGCCGCCATCAACAGCCACGGCTCTTCCGCTCTTCCGTCTCCCTGAACCCTCGTGTCCTTCAACAACGGGACGCTTCGATCAGCGTTCGACCCTGCCCTGTCCCGACCCATCTTTGAGCGGTGACGCCCCTGTTCTCGCCAAATCGTACTCACGATCTCCCGTCACCCTTCATCTTGGCTTCCGCTTTCTGGTCCTTTCGTTGCTTTTGCTTCCTATTTGGTCAGCCTTTGCGCGAGCTCCTAAACTCTTCCCCGCCATTACAAGTCGTTCCCTTGGGCCTCGCATGCTTTGCCATTCACAACCTCCAGCCAAAACATCATGGTTGACTCCCCAGAACTAACAATCCGCCAGGATTCAGCAGGCAACGACGACGCTCCTCGCTTCCCCGATTTACTGCCCGATGACAGGCCCCCGCCTACCGGTCGATACACTCCCGATCTTCTCGCTGGCGTTTATCGAGGCATTCGCAAGCTGCCATCTGTCAAGCTCTCGCGGAGTCCTTCGCGTTTACATCTAAAGAGCTCATCAGGGAGTCTGCATTCCGCACACTCGTCCACCTCGAGCGTCCCCACCAATACCGAAACATCTGCTATTCAGCATGTTCGAAATTTGACGCTTCAACATAGCCTTGCGAAACCTCTACCACGATCACCTCCTGCTGATCGAGACTCTGTGGACCCGCTAGATTCGACTTCTCCTAATCTGCCTAGTGTTCCCGAAGGGCAAACCACGACACTGAACTTTCCCGAACCGTCGAGGTCGCCGTCACCACTACCAATACTACCACCCAAGGACACCAAGATGGATAGCCGGACGAGTACCATGGACTCCAACTCCGCGGCACCCCCGCAGCAAGTATACAGCGCACACGAAGCCAATAATAGCGTGAGCAGCGTGTCAAGCACCAGATATGAATCTCAGGACCCCAGCGATAATCTCAGGCCAAGAGGCGCTGGGTCAACCTCTGCCGGACCATCACCAAATATGACACAAGGTCGAACCAACACTGTTGGCGGACCTTCTCAAGGTTCCTCAACACATCTCTCTGGTCTTATGTGCAATGTTCATCGAACAACCGGCCGTGAACCTCATGCGCTCGTTGGAGCTACAACCACCATCCTGGGCGACAAGCTTTACGTGTTTGGAGGCCGAATTTTGTCTAGGAGCCGCCCTGCTCCTTTGACATCAGACATGTACGAGCTGGACCTGATCCGTCGACACTGGACCAAGTTGGAAACGACGGGCGACGTTCCCCCACCTCGATACTTTCATTCTATGTGCGCGTTGGGCGATACAAAGATGGTGTGCTATGGAGGCATGTCTCCTGCCCCCAATCAACCTCCTGGCGGTGATCAGCAGCAACCCGAGATAACCGTCATGTCCGATATTTACATTTACGACGTCAACACCAAAACTTGGACCTTTATTCCCACGCAGGATCCTCCCCAGGGCCGCTACGCCCATTGCGCCTGCATTCTTCCTTCGTCAGCTACCTTTTCGTCGCATCGCGCACCGCTCTCAGCTCTTCAGCATAATCCTTCGAATGGCAACCCTAATGAGGGCCGAATTGGCATTAACATCGATGGATCAGGAGGCGCTGAAATGGTTATAGTTGGTGGACAGGACGGCAGGAATAATTACATCGAACAAATCAGCGTATTCAACTTGCGAAGCCTAAAATGGACATCAACGCAGCCTCTGGACAGAAGCTGGGGCGCTTACAGGAGTGTTACAGCCCCATTACCTCCTGCGGTGGCATCCAAGCTTGGTCGACGACAGTCTAACGGAATGTATCGCCATGACGGAGGCATTAGCCAGGAAGCTCGGGAACCAGGTGCTTCGATGTTGATTTACTGCAATTATAACTTTCTGGACGTCAAGCTGGAGCTACAAATCCGATCACCGGACGGCACCATGACTGAGAGGCCAATGTCCGGGAATTACTCTCCTCCAGGACTGCGATTCCCCAATGGCGGAGTTATCGACACACACTTTGTGGTTAGCGGAACGTATTTGACCTCATCTCGACAAGAGTATGCTCTCTGGGCTTTGGACTTGCGAACATTGACATGGAGTCGAATTGATGCCGGAGGAAGTGTGTTTAGTCAGGGCAGCTGGAACCGTGGAGTTCTCTGGAACCGCCGAAATACTTTTGTGATACTGGGTAACCGGAAAAGGAGTCTCGTCGATGACTATAATCATCGGCGTATCAACTTTTCCAATGTGTGCATGGTTGAGCTTGAAGCGTTTGGCTTTTATGATAACCCTCGCAAGATCAGTCCGCTTTCGGGCTTCATATCCGCCAGCAGTCCTTACGCAGCACCTGGTCTAAGTTTGGCACGCAAAGCTGGATACACGGCGGGCGGACGATACCATTCGAGGGCAAGTGAGGAGCTTGGCGAGAAGGCGTTTGCGATGCGGGAACTTTCAGATATGGATATTTTGTGCATCGGTGGTGAACGGATACCGGTCAACTCGAGAATTGTCGGACGACGATGGGGCCCTTACTTTGTGCAGCTTCTCCGAGAAGGGACAGCGACGCAGGATGGAAGCGATGCCATGACTCTTCGGTCTGGTCTCTCAAGTAACCCTCTACGCGCGTCGGCTATCACTATCACTCCCAATTCGAGAGTGGCTGATAGTTCAGCATCGATGATTAGCACCATAGGCTCGTCGCTGGGCTCGACAGGTATTCCTCCAAGCACAGCAGCCTCGAGTATCTCAACAGGTGTTATGGGCCATGAAGCCAACCCGACGAATATCAACGCGGCGCCGACGCCTCATTCACTACCACCAAACTCACGACCACGATGTCTTTATCTGCCGCATACTTATCTCACCATTCAGGCACTGCTTCACTTCCTCTACACAAGTTCTCTTCCTTCACCAACGTCTCCTCTCTGCACGCCTCAGATTCTTTGCTCGCTGCTACAGATTGCGCGACCCTATCGCATAGATGGACTTCTGGAAGCTGTGGTCGAGCGACTTCATGCCTTGCTTGACAGTCGCAACGCTGCGGCCGTCTTCAATGCGACCGCTATGGCTGCTGGTGGCGGCCGAGGCATTGACGGATCGCTTAACCCTAACTTTTTCGTCGGAACTTTGGATCCCGTTGGCTCGCCGACTGCAACCTCGGACTTTTCCCTGGGCCACACTCCTAGTGATAGCTTTTCCTCGGACATTCAAGTCCGAACCGAAGGCCTTAGCCTGAATACGAATGTGCAGCCAACCCGACCATCCAGTGACGAGTTGTCTGCTACCACGAGCCAAAGCGGCTCCGAATGGAGTTCATCAGAGATCGGTGGCGGCAGTGAACGAGACAACTTTGTATGGAATGGTGAGTTGAGCAGTGTCATTGGACTGCAGAAGCGAGGTCTGCGAGGTTTGATGGAGGGCAGAAGGATGAGAGAACGCACAGGAACTGCCGGCGGTGGAAGCAACATGGGGCCGGGGTACACGGGGGGACAAGGCCAGCAACGTGTCGGTCTGGGAATAGCAGGATCATGAGTTGTGAGATGAAGTCGAGTTATCTCCGGAGTAGTTGTCGGAGGGAATTGAACTAAAATACTGAGACGTGTAATGAACCCAGTCACGGTCTATGTAGAAGAGGAGGATATCAGTGGGAACGTACATGAAGCATTATTGATGGACATATCATATCACATCATAGCATATTATATCACAGCATAACATATCATCCTATAGTGGGCTTGAGTAAGTTAATAGAATACCACGGCGCAACCTCATTGCTTCTACAGTGAAAATTGCGATTGAGAAAACATCTATAACAAGACTAGTTTCAAACAACATAATTGATATGCTTGTTTAAGAAGCGAGTTCAAGAAATATAGTAGTAAACAGTATCATGGGTATCCTATCCGTAGCTATACAAGTATTCACATCCTATTACAACTTCACCCTCCCACCCTGTAACTCCCTCCAATCCTTCTCCGTAAACACCTCATAACTCTCCCCCTTAAGCCAATAAACCTCCCCCAAACTCTCATCACCACCAGGCTCAACACCCGCCTCCCGCAACGTGTGCTTCTGCTGCTTCATGGTCCCCGTGATCTGCCCACCTCCCAACTCCGTCGCGATGCGCAGGAACAGGGGCCGTGCGTACTTGGGCAGCTCCTTTTGTACATGTGTCGCTATGGAGTGCATCGTTTCGGGCGTGGGATCGGATGAGAGATGGACTGATGCGCAACCTGCTCTGCCGTCATGGTGGGGGAGGGATACGCCGTAGACGTTTGCTTCTTTGACGATGGGATGTCTGCACAGCGCGTCGCTTACTTCTGCGGTGGAAACGTTTTCGCCTTTCCAACGGAATGTGTCGCCGATGCGGTCGTGGAAATAGATTCGGCCTTCGGAGTCCCAGCGGACTACATCGCCTGTGCGGAACCAAGCGTCGCCTTTGCGGAATACGTCGCGCAGGATCTTGGCTTCGGTGGCAGCCTTGTTACCGTAGTATCCCTGGAACCGGCCGTAGGGGTCGTTGGACGGAAGACTGAAGAGCATTTCGCCTGGTTCGCCGCTGCGGGCCTTTATGCATCTTCCTGTGGAAGGGTTGCGGCGTGGTGCGTCGATGTTCCAGTCAACTTCGACGAGAGCGACATTAAAGCTCATGACGAGATTATAGATCCAACCATTGCGGCCAATTGCGCCAGCTGAGAAGTCGTTCTTGCTGAGGTTCCATGTTCCAAGGGTCCCCTCCGTCGCAGCGTAGAACTCGCAGATGCCCTCGATGCCAAAACGGTCTTTGAATTCGTTCCAGATATCGGGTCGGAGGCCGTTGCCAAAAGCGACTTTGACGTTGTGCTCCTTGTCGAGACACTCGCCTGTTTCGGGATCGTATTGCGGTGGCGCGGAGAGGAGATAGCGGAGGGTTTCGCCAACGTATTGGATGGATGTTGCGCCTGAGGCGCGGACTTCGTTCCAGAATGTCTTTGTGGAGAATTTGCGGCCGAGGGCTTGGGTGCTTCCTGAGAGGAGGGTAGCGCCGAAGGAAAGGATCGATGCGGTGGCGTGGTAGAGCGGCATTGACTGATGGGTTAGTATTTGCAGAGGACGGGTCTAGGGAGACTTACTGTGTACATGATATCTCCTTTTCCACGCTTGAGTAGTTGCTCTGCCATTGTGCCGCCGACGATCAACTTGCCCCATGATACGACGGCAGCTTTGGGCATGCCGGTGGTTCCGGACGTGTATATGAGGATTGCCATGTTAGAAAGGCTCTTTTCAGAACGTTCTGAGTCTGGCGCGCGGATAGCCTCTGTAGCTGCGACCTGAGCCTCGATTTCTGGTGTATAGACAACGAAGCGGATATCTTTTAACTTGTCGCGAACATCTTGACCGACATTCTCTTGGACATTGGAGTCCACTATACACAACTTCGTCGTCGCAGCCTCGAGACAATGCGCCAGCGACGCCCCAGAGAGGTTATAGTTCAGAAACGCAGGCTTCGCGCCAATACTCCAGAGTCCAAGCCATAGAAAGATGTACGTATCCGAGTTTTGAAAATCCAGCGCAACGATATCACCCTTCTTCACACCAAGCTCCTTCTTGAACCACTCGCCATGCCGAAGGACCCGGTCGTAAACATCTGCGTACGAGAACCGCTTTCCTTCAAAGATGAGCAGTGCGCGATCGGACGTGGAGGGTTTCGTAGCGATATTTTCGAGGAGGTAGAAGAAGTTGAGACGGTCGGCCCATTCACGGTAGTACATTCGTGATGCGCCGGTGGTGACGCAGCGAAGGAGAAAGAGGTCGTACCATGTTGAAGACTTGGCGTTGAGGTAGGCTAGGGTTGCCGCGATTGCGGGAGCGGATATTACGAGGGGGACTGGGCTATTAGTTGAGGATTTAGGGATGGGGATGGGAACTTACTGGGCATTGTGCTCGTCAATTGTATTATAGAGAGTCTTGATGTCTTGACGATGGGAGGTTAGGGAGTGAAGCTGGAGCTCTACGTCGGTGGGTCGTGGTCCGATAGCGATAAGGAGTAATGACGACAACTCTCCACTAACACGAGTAAGGCCCGGGCAAGTATAAGAAGCTCAGGAAACTCCAGGCTAAGGATCCTTAGGTGTGAATGATAGGTCGCAATAAAGGAATGAAAGAGCTGGTAGGACAAGAAGGAGAGAACTCGTGTTTAAGAGCTTGGGCTGAGTGAGTTGCACATGCATCGACTTCCCCAGCACTTAGACCAACCAAGTTGTAGGCATTGGCGATTGGGTTACCTGATTTGGACTGGAAAGCCACATCTTGGCTGGAAGACTGGCTTCCTGTTGGTTCCTTGAATAGAATATCGTGATGCCTCGGCTCTTTGGCATGCGGGGGAGACGATCTAGGGATCTTTCCGTTTCACCAGCGAGGAATTAGACAAGAAGGGGAAGAGTGGGAAGGGTTGGGGAGGGTGAGTTCAATTGATGTGTAAACAAGAATGCTAACAGGAAGAGACTTTGTCGAATGGAAAGAATTAGAGTCTGAGAGCTTATGCTTAACTTTATTGTGCTGACTGTTCCTGGCGATCCAACGGACATGTCCCATAGAATCAGTTAGCATAGGTAGGTAGTCATTGTAAGTGGGCTTCATTCATCAACCAAGTCAATAGTTAACCATGGTAAGAGAGACAATAGCAGAACCAAGTTATGTGAGTAACAACCAATGTGCTAGGTAACTCACTCGGTATATTAATAGCTCTCAATTAAAATTGAGCTGTCTAGAAATACATGCATGAGACTCAATTCCAAGCCATTGACATCCCGTCGGCATCGGCACTTGACTCCCCGACCTCCACGTGACTTGGTGATGTCGTGTCTAAGCTCCAGCAAGCTAAGCAACGTATCCCTCCATGACAGGGAGCTGGATAAGAGAGAATCACCAACTCCCCCGCCTCTTCAACAACACTCTCCTTTTCTAGGACGGCATCATGGCGCCCGGCGACGTCAAAGACACTTTCGCGGCGCCGGCTCCTCCGCCAGAGAAGCCCTCCGATACTTCTAGACGTACCCGCGTCGTCCTCTCCTTTTGGCTGCTTGTTCTATGCCTTGGTCTTCCTATCTGGTGGAAGACTACTACAATCTACCGCGCCAATTTACCCCTTGATGGAATGCTGCAATGGGCAGAGGGAAAGGTGAGATTGCCTTTTGTCGTTAATATCTGTCGCTAACGTTTGTAGGCTTGTCGCCCTGTTTTCCCCCTCCAAATCTCCATCAAGGCCGATGCGCTCAACGAGAACGAAGCACAGAACCTTGTGCGACTAACACAGCACGCTCTCGATGATCATAATGACTTTTCTGGTCATCACCTCCGCCTTCAGCTTGCCCCTAAGGGTGGCGCTTCACCATCGCCCGCTGTCGACGACGACTCACATGTCGCCCTTACGATCCAACTCACCCCCGGCGAGAGCAACAATGCTTCTCTAGACCCTGATTCGGCTGTTCTCAACATCGCATATCCCTCCAACGCAATTCCCTCTGCGTCTTCATCTTCCTCCGCCCTCGCAACATACATCGCACACGAGCTTCAGTCCACCTTTTCCGAAGAACAGTCCATCATCTCCTATCTCCTATCAACATCATCAGCTCCCGATGCAAAGCCCCAAGGCTTGACCCCCGAGATTGTCGACATGCTATCCAAGCGAACTACGCGATCCTTGCGATACGCACCAACGTACCATCTTACTTTCTCCCTCTTTACCGCGGGCGCCGCCCCGAATACATGGGATATTGAAACTGCGATCGAAGAGTACATGAAGCCCATGCTTGATGTGCTGCAGCCGATTCACAACTTTACAATTGATACCCAGGTGCAGCTTTATGCGACGCCTGGTGCTCAATCGCAGGTACTGAGCAAGGATGATTTAGCCTCTTTCATCAATGCCGCGGAGTGGCCTCTTTCGCCTTCCATTGCTGGTGCACCCACTGTCAACTTTGTCATTTACGTTGGCGATCAGAACATTGGCCTTGATTCAGAGACGGAGACGGCGCAGTCGTGGATGTTCCCGCAGTGGGGTAGTGTGTATCTCCTCAAGCTTCCCGAGACAACGACCCATGTGTCGAGCGAGACGCTTAAGCAGCCAATGCTTACATTTACTGGCCATCTGTTGTCGCTCTTGGGTACACCTCAGTCAGGTTCTTTGCCTCTGAGATTATCTACACTATCCCGCATACGCTCTGCGGATCTACTTCTCCGCGCCTCATCGACTCTGGGCTCGCTAGCGAGGCTATCTCTTGCCCTACCCTCGATCTCCATTCCCCGCAGCGTTGCAGATGGCGTTTCTTCGACCATGGATCATTTGCAACAAGCTTGTGCCAGCTTGGGTGGACCCTCTGGCTTGCTACACGCTAGGATCGCCGAAGAGGAGGCGGAGCGGGCGTTTTTCGAGAAAAGTATGGTTGGTCAACTATACTTTCCTGATGAGCACAAAATTGCGGTTTATCTGCCGCTGCTGGGACCGGTTGGTGTTCCGCTAGTGATGGGGTTGATTAATGAGCTTAGAGGGTGGATTAAGAGGAGGAGACAGAAGGCCAAGGATGCGGGTGAGAAGAAGGCTCAATGATGGATTGTAAGAGTTTGGCATGAGTAAGATAGACGAGCAGTAATCTGTTATGTTTTATCTGTTTCTGAATAGTTGTATATGTGTTTTATGTTGTCTGAGGTCAAGCTATATTACCACTAGAGCATATTGCAACACCACATGTCTTTACAGGTTGCACTACCTAAATCCTTGCCCCTCTTACTTTCAGATGCTTTAAAAGTACATGTACAGTCACCCCAGCTCATAATTACGTAGTGCAGCTATTTCGGTTTTAATCTATTTTACCGGATCTCGGCTGAAGATCCCCGCCGGATCTCCCCAGCATTTGACGTAGTCTATCTCCTCCGCATTCTCAATTCCCATGTCACTTCCCCATCTCTTCTACATCAACACTACAACACTCTCAGCCGTCAATATGTCATGACACGAACACGATGCTTCCGGAACCGACACTCACTCTGACCCTCCCAAGCATCCACGACGGCTTAACCCTCGATTGTCGAATTTACCATCCGCTTTCACTATCTGCGAGTCCCCGCGCTCCGACATGGCTACGACATGCGGCGGTAGTGGCGCATCCGTATGCACCCATGGGAGGATCTTATGATGATCCTGTGGTAGAGAGTATTTCTGCACAGTTATTACGGAAGGGATTTTTAGTTGGTACTTTTAATTTTCGGTATGGTCAACTGTCAATAGGAGAATGGCGAGTGCTAATGGCGTAGAGGAGCACATGGGTCCGCGGGACGGACTTCGTGGACCTCGAAACCCGAGCGAGACGATTATGCAACATTTGTAGCTTTCGTTCTACATTATGTTCACTACCTCGATCCCTTTCGACCGAAATCCTCGGATGCTATACTCCAAAGCGAACCATCAACACCCACGAATCCAGAAACGCACCATGGTCTTGACACCGCTCGACCGCGGCCCGTTCTTCTCATGGCGGGATATTCCTACGGAGCCATGATAACAACTCTTCTTCCACCTCTCGATGCAATTCTTCAACCGTATATATCCCCCATCGCTGGCTCCGACGCCGCAGAAGTACGTCTAAGAGCTGCACATCTCGCTGAGCAGCAGAATGTCATTCTTTCGAGTGCGCGCAAGCATGGAGCAAGGGCGAGGAGTAAAAGAGGTGTTAGGATTGGTGGTGATGAGGGCGGTAGTCCGAGACGGAGCTATGAAGGTGGAAAGAGGAGCTTTTCTCTGGATGATGAGAGATTTAGAAGGGGTGTACATGACTTTATCGCCAGGGCGCGCTCAGGGAGACATTCACGAAATGTATCGCAGAATGCACCGATCACAAACGTTGCTCAGCCTGCTCCGGGCGAGCATCTCCCCCGAATTACAGACCTCACCATGCCCAAGCCCGCATATCTCATGATATCACCCCTGCAAGGCCTCGTCACCCATCTAGCAACAATGTCTCTCCTCCCCTCAGCGCTGGTCAAGAACAAAGACCCACAGGACGTAGCAGCAGAAGAGAAGCTGGTTCGGAATCCGAGCTTAGCTATCTTTGGAGATGGAGATGTCTTTGTTGCAGCGGGGAAATTGAGGACGTGGACAGAGAAGTTAGAAGGGAAGATGGGATCAAAGTTCAAGGGGGTGGAAGTCAAGACGGCGGGACACTTTTGGGTGGAGGAGGGGGTCTTAGATATGATGAGGGATGCGGTTGGGGGGTTTGCTGATGAGTTGGTCAAGGGGTAGTGAGTGTTTGACTTGAAGAGTTTCTTTTGTTGGTTTGATGAAGTAATGGGTATATGAAGGTAGACGAAGGCAATAAATGGTTCCAGAATAATAGAACAAGATCTTAAAGTGTCACAGTTACGGCTCCCATGGGCCAATAGGTCTTTGCCTGGAGGATGCTACCCCTCAGAATCTTTAATGAATAAAACATCCTAATCAAGAGACAGCCTGATAGATACTTAAACTATTCTCCTCTTGAGTCTAGAACTATGTAAATCTAGATGTCATTTTCTGTTTTTAGTGTATATACCTAGTCTGATATCATCGGGTCCAAAAGAATAGATGCAGCAACATAATACGGAAATGGTATAGGGATAACACGTGAGTGTATAAATTTGTATTATTAGGCCTGTCTTCTAAGTAGGCTGAATATGCCAACAGGCTATTTGTACGTCCAATCGATCATTTGTCCGTCGATCTATCCATCAACCATTCATCCACCACCCAATGAGACAATCACTCCACCACTTTTTCTATCTCAGGGCCAGTGGTTGGAAGAGCAAGCTTCTTCATCGCCTCAAGTGTCTTTTCCATTGCCTCCAATTTCTCGAGCTGCGCCTTGGTCATGCCATTGCCCTCTCCAGACTCAGTGCCCTCCTTGGCCGTGGCCGTGGCCGTGGCCTTTGCCTTTGCTTTTGCCCTGAGCTCGGCCTCTTTCTCAACGACAGCAGCAGCAGCCGCAGCCTCTTCTTCTGCTTCGGCCTTTGCTGCTTTTTCCTTCTCACGTTGCTTACGTTCCTGGTCTTCGATCCACGCTTCAACAGAGGCAATAGCTCTCTGGGGGTCGTCTGGATGTAGGAGGAGAAGGCCCTGAATAGCTGCAGGGCTATAGGCCAGAGCGGGGATCTTGTCAGTAAATTCTTGGGCCAGAATGTCAACAGATATCTTCTCAATGTTCTCCTGCTGTGTCTCAGTGGCATCGGTCGCTTTGGTCTGGTCGCAGGGAGTGCCGTACATGAGCTTGAATAACTGAGCAATAGTCTCGGAGGAGGCAAGCCCAAATTCGATGGAAAAGTCAACTCGGCCGGGTCTCAAGAGGGCTGGATCGATGTTCTCGGTATGGTTTGATGTCATGACCAAAACGCGACCCTCCTGTGCTCCAACACCGTCGATTACGTTGAGCAGACCCGAGAGGGAAATGGGCTCTCGAAAGGGAGGAGGCGGCGCATATGGGTCGAACCTCTGCTTCTTCTTCTTTCTCTTATTGGTGACTCCTGCTGCATCAATATCCTCTAGGAGAACAAGACAGCTTCGAGGTAGAGCTCGGAAGAAGGTGGCCAGAGCTTCGTCAGTGATGTTGGGGGCGCTCAGGCTTATCATGTAGATGTTGAGGCCCATCAGCCCTGCAGTCGCAAGAGTCAAACTGGTCTTTCCGGTGCCTGGAGGGCCAGAAAAGAGATAGCCACGGCGATAGGGGATGCCCCGGTTAGCGTACCACTTCTTTGTGCGCGGATCAAGATAGCGTGAGAGGTCCTTGACGAGACTCTCTTTGATGGATTCATCGAGGGCAACGGTGGACATGGGTCGCGTAGGCTTGGACATACACTTCTTCCAAGCGCGGTCGTAGTGACGATTGGGATCAAGGGCACGGTAGATAATGGTCCGACCTCTCTGCTTTTTGAGGTATTCAACACGAGCATTGTAAACCAAACGCTTGAGGACGGAGGCATCTCGTCCAAGACAGGAAATGACGATATCGTCAGGACTGCGAGCAAAGGCAGTTCCAGGACCACCAGCGGATCTCGTAAAGGAGAGTATGCGGTTCTCGTAGACGAAGAAGTGCGTCCCAACAGAGGGTGTAAAGTGCAGAGGCCGGGCGTTGTTGAACGAGGAGAGGACATCCAAACCCGCAGTAGCTTCGACATCATCGGCGCTGCCGTCTTGGTCTCGATCACCTCTTCCGCGGGCCCACCATGGACTAGACTCGTGTTCATGTTCTTGCATGGTGCTGGAGGCGAGGAGGCGGTGGTTGCTGCCCGAGAGCCTGTTGTTCTTAGCGACCCAGCTCATGACATAGCTGTAGATCTCGTCGTGGGAGTTTATCTCGACGGTTGAGACGAGCTGAGATTTGAGGGCACCGTAGAGAGCCGGGATGACGAATTTAGAGAGGTTTGGTCCGGAAAAGATGAGAAAGGCGAGGGGAGTCAGTGTTGCTCCGGTAGAAGAGAGCGTCTCCATGATGCCGCCGAGGGAGAATTTGCTGGGCGAGGTCGGCATTCTTGGACAAGGTGTAGTCATTTTTTGTATTCTCTTGCACGGTGCCATCTTGAAGATACATGAGGATGATGATAAAGGTTATGGTGATGAAGAGGGAGAAGAAGAGACGAGATGAGAGAGAAGGCTTTTGTTTACCTCTCTTCGGTTCTTTGCAGCTGCCACCTGCCGCCTGCGCCTAGCACTGGCACTGGCAATCACAGGCTGCCTACATTTGCACTGTATTACATTCATTTGCTTTTATACTGTATTTAGGCAGACATTATTATGGCTGTCATCTGTTGACAGGGAGGTAAAGTGTTGTGGTTAGCACCAAAGAAGCAAGCAATACGCCCACGGTCTCCTTTCAGTAAACGATAAACGCTTGGACGTCCAAACACGCCAAACTCATGTTTCTTAGCCAGCATCAAGCATCTTAACCAACGGAAACCTGCATTAACAGACAAGTGTGCAAACGAGGGACACATAGGTTGCTTAGGGGGTGATAAGAGACAGTCGTTACTATAAGAAACTAGGTAGTAAAAGAGTTAGATAAGGCTTCTAATAAATCAGTACAGGGTTTACTAATTTAGTAACACTTTTCAAGGTACAGTTAAAAACCAGGAGGTAGAAAAGATTATACTTGTTATTCCACATATCATCCGAACAAAGCAATTACGGCAACAAGATTATGACAACACATAACTACCTGGAGTGAAAACTACAATAAGTTTCACAGTAAGTGATGTCAGCCATACGACTAGTCTGTTGTCTGTGCTGGCATATTTGCACCGCGTAAAAGACTGGCTTAACAGTAAAAGTTCATAAATTTATGTATCATATCTATATCCTTTCCGAACATCATAACAACCCATACCAGGTCCAGCATTTACTGCTTCCACCTGAGAAGAGTAAACGAGTGCTTGGGGAACGTAAACAAGCCCTCGCCGTTCCACTTGGACTCCTTGATACCAACCTCCTCCTTCTCAGCTGTGTTGACAACCTTGACGTCCGCTCCGCTAACAGTGTGAACCTCAACCTCCTTTCCACCAGTGAGTCCCCTGAGCTCAGTCTCAAAGTCCTTCTCCTCGTGGATGTTGACAACAGCCAGGTTCACAATACCGTCCTTGTCGACGGCGGCACTGACGTCCAACCAAGGTGTCTCGATGGTTCCCCTGATCCAAGCGGGCTGTGTCTCACCCTGGTACTCACCACCTCGCACGTTGACAGCGACGGTAGAACCGCGCATGTACTTGCTGTAGAGGAGAAGAGGCCACCAGGTAGGTTGCTTGAGAAGACCCTCCTTTGTGGTCATGAGAGGAGAGATGACGTTGACGGATTGGGCAATGTTGGCCATGCCCATGTGCTTGGCCTGGCGGACAAAGACGTTGAGCCAGATGGCTACGGCGAGGGCGTCGGAGAGGTTGTATTTCTCCTCGGCGCCTTCTTCACCAGGGGCGCGGACGGGATCCCAGACGTTCCACTCGTCGAAGCAGATCTTTTGACGGCGGACGGTAGGGGGGACACCGTTTTCGATACGGGCGAGATCGATGAGACCGGCTGTGATTTCGATGGCTCGCTCAGCGGATCGGGGGGCTGTGGCGTTCTTGTAGTGATCAGAGCTAGCAGTGTAGATGTGAATGCTGTGCTGGTCAATCAGACTAGCAGTTGTGCTACCACCCAGACCGTGAAGATCAAACTTGATGCACTCCTTGATGACATACGAGTCCCAGGTGCTGTAGCCTGTCTCACCGCAGAGGATGAGCTCGACGCTGGGGTCGAGAAGCTTGATGGCCTTGGCCCATTGGTAAGCCTTCTTTGCGTAGTCCTCCTTTGTCATCTGGCCGACCTGCCAGGGTCCCCACATCTCGTTACCGAGAGCCCAGTACTTGACCTGGTCATTGTTAGTAAGAGATTCAAAGAGAGAGAAGGGGGAAGCTTGCATTGTAGGGCTTCTCGCGGCCGTTTTGACGACGGAGGTTGGCGTAGTAAGTTGGTCTGTCGGAGTTGCAGTACTCGACCCAGGCGAGAGCTAAGAGTGTCAGTATATCATATCATGAGCTGAGACTCATGAGTGAGACTAACCTTCATCAAGGGTACCTGAGTGGCAAAGTCAGCATATGCTTCTAGAACGTGTTCACCCTTGCATACATAGATCCTTTTGACAGACGCCACCAGATCATATCATGCATTTTAGAGTGATATTCGGGTACAAAACTCACCAGTTCCAAAGTTGAGAGCGAAATAAGGCTCTGTACCAACAACCTCACACCACTTGAGGAACTCATCTGTGCCGAATTCATTGGTCTCTGTGCCGATCCAGGCAAGTTCGGGTCTGACAGACACACCCCCCTTGTTAGCTAACATACTCCATAACAAATGGACAAGGGAAACTTACCGGGCAGGGCGCTTGTCCTTGGGACCAACACCGTCGAGCCAGTGGTAGGTAGCGACAAAGTTACCGCCGGGGTATCGCACAACGGGACACTTGAGCTCCTTGAAGGCTTCTATGACGTCCTTGCGGAAGCCGTTCTCGTCAGACAGGGGGTTTCCGGGGTCGTAGATGCCGCCATAGATGCAGCGGCCCATGTGCCTGGGGGAGTTTGCTATGTCAGATTGTATTTCCGGTTGTCGGTGTAGTTTGTATGCTTGAGGGTTTGAAGGAATAGGCGAGGCTGAGGCGAGAAAAACTTACTCTGTGAAACCACCATAGATGTTGTCGTCAATCGTGGACAGAACAGCGTTGGGGTCGACTGTGATGGTAGGACGCTCATCGTCCGAGATGCGAGTAAACGTAGCCATGATTGATGTCTCAGATATCAGAAGAATAAGAAAAGAAAAAGTGTTGTGTTTACAGTCAGTTCAGTCAGTCACAAGAGGCCAATTTATGCCTCGTCTCTTGACCTCTTGTCACCTCACTCCAAGTTAGTTAGTTGACCACCAGCTTGAACGGATATTCTTCACCGTACAATAGTGGATTGGAGCTATCTTTTTTTCCCCTCATGTGGTCTTGACCGTGACCAGTCTGTCACTGTATCGACCATAGCCATAGTGTGTCTATATGTCCCCGGTTCGCGCGCTTGAGTCGTAGAGGCTCATGCTATTGGTGCGCTTGCTTATACTCCGCACGACACGAGTCTCGGCTATTCGCAAAAGAGTCAATGGCGTGAGACTATTCTCGGCCGGGGGCTGGGGTTCCTCGTCCGAGGCTAAGGTAGCTAATAAACTCCACCATTGCCCCTGTCGATACTTCGCACCGTTGCGCGCCAACCATGGGTCTTGGCTGTCAGAAAATGAGGCTCAAGATTCTCACGTACCAAGACAGTTGTGCGCTCCAATCGGAGAGTTACTGGCATAGACTGACAGTTGTCTTGGCTCTGTAATTCCCGGCACTCGGCATCAACACCAGACGACATCATAACTTCCAGAAGTCCTCCACAAAAAAAAAAGCACATCTCCTCATGGTCCATCTCCCCATGGGAAAAAGAACTCATGACGATCCCAAAGATGGCATGTCCCTCCGCGAGACAGACCCGCCTAACACGCACCCGTGGGGAAGAATTGGAGACTGAGTCTAACCCCATGGGCACAAAAAGATGTTAAACTCGTGCCAAACTTAGTTAACTTGGGGCTCTGCAGCGTCTCTCGCAATTGCCCATTGGTGATCTTTGCCATCCAATGCCATGGAACCGCGTCTCGTGTCGAAGGAACCCATCCTCGGTCTCCGCATGGTCTGGTAATAACATGTCATGTATTGTATCCATAGACTTTAGGGATACTCCGGAGCAACTTTGGCAAGGTATTCCCTATTTAAAAGGCCCATCCTCGCGTCGTCTGTTCTGTTCTCCAGTCTTTATCTCTCCATTGTCGATCAACAAGACAACCTCACAAACTTTAACAAAAAGCTTCAAACTCGCAGCCCATCATGGCTCTCCCTCCCAAGTGGTACCAGTTTCTGGTCGCCGTCTTTGCCTCGCTAGGCTCCCTGCTATATGGTTATGATCTAGGTGTTATTGCCGAGGTCATTGCCTCTGGAAACTTCAAGTCCAAGTTTGGCGATGATCCTAATGCTATGTGAGTCTTCTCTCCTAGCTACTGGATACACTTCAACTGACAAACAACAGCGGCGCTGTAGTGTCCATCTTTACAGGAGGTGCCTTCTTTGGTGCCATGTTCGCCGGTGATCTCGGTGATCGTCTTGGTCGCAAGTGGACTATCATGATCGGTGCTCTCATCTTCATTTTGGGTGGCTCGCTCCAAACTGCTGCTGATCACATCGACTACCTCTATGCTGGTCGCTGTCTCGCAGGTGTTGGGTAAGCCCTCTCTTTCTCTCATACATATCCCCAAACTCCCAACTAACATCCCCAGTGTTGGTTTCCTCGTCATGATCGTCCCCGTCTACCAAGGAGAACTCTGTCATCCCGACATCCGAGGTCGAGTCACAGCCCTCCAGCAATTCATGCTTGGTATCGGTGCCCTCGTCGCCACAGCCATCGGCTACGGAACATACACAAACCTCCCCGACCACAACTCGGGCCAGTGGCGTATCCCCCTCGGCATCCAGAACCTGCCTGCCGTCTTCCTCGCCGCTCTGATCCTCTTCTTCCCCGAGTCACCTCGTTGGCTCATCGACCACGGCCGTGCTGAGGAGGGTCTTCTGACGCTTGCCAAGCTCCACGCTCATGGAGATACCAACGATACCTGGGTTCGTGCTGAGTATGATCAGATTGTTGAGCGTCTTGCTATGGAGCACGAGGCCTCTGCCAAGAGCTACAGTGAGCTCTTCACTGACAAGTCTTGCTTCCGACGTCTCTGGCTTGCCATCTCTGTTCAGGTCGCTGCTCAGATGACTGGTGTCAGCGCTATTCAGTACTACTCTGTTGCCATCTACGCCAAGATCGGTATCAACGGCCAGGATACTCTCAAGTACCAGATGATCTCGTCCGTGATCGCCCTCATCGCTCAGCTCATCTGCATGCTCGTCATTGACAAGACTGGTCGTCGCTGGCCCTTGATCGGCGGTAACATTCTCAATGGCATCACCTTTATCATCGCTACCGTTCTTCTCGCTAGTTTCCCCCCTGGCGCCAGCGAGGGCGGTGGTGCTGCTGGCTGGGGTTTCATCGTCGTCACCTGGATCTACAACTTCTCTTTCAGTTCGACCTGCGGTCCTCTCTCGTGGATTATCCCCGCTGAGATCTTTGATATGAAGACTCGTGCCAAGGGTGTCTCGTTGGCTACTATGATGTCCTTTGCTTTCAACACCATGATTGGTCAGACCACTTCCGTTGCTCTCAACGACGAGACTGGTATTGGTTGGAGGTGGTACATCCTCTTCATTGTAAGTCATTCCACTCACTCATCTCTTATTCTCTGTACTGACAATTTCAGGCCTGCAACTTCTCCAACGCCCTATACTTTTGGGCCATTCTCCCCGAGACTGCCAACCGTCCTCTTGAGGAGATGAAGTTCCTCTTCACCGAGGCTCCCTTCTTTGTTCCCACCATGGATCGCGCCAAATTTGCCGCTGGACAGGATCTTGAGCGCCGCATCGAGGAGGTTGAGCAGAAGCAGGACCTTGAGCACCACGATTAGATTTAACGATAGACGGATAGACCGGAATGATTAGAGTTGAGCGCTGTATCTCTGTACAATACATATAATTAAATGATCAGAGGATCAATTGACTACTGTTCCAAGAACCTTATCTCCATGATAGACCTGGGCTCCTCTACCTGGTGCTGTATACTTATCTACTTTAATCATATGCCCGTTGCCACGATCGTATTGCGATATCTACCTCTACTTATAGAATTTGCTTCCGCTATCTTCTCAACCAGATTAAACAGTGAGCCGTTATTGTATTTGAGATTGGTTAGTAATCTCGCCATCATCAACTGCCTTGGCTTCCTCCATCAGGGCTTCAATCGCACGGTAATACTCCAGCTTCTTGACACTCTTTTGCTCGCATACCTCAAGCCTCCGAACTTCCACTCTGTCTTTCTCAAGCTGATCCGCCAGTTCAGAGGCTTCTTGCGCGACCCTGGCCACCTCTTGCGTGATCTGCATCTGCGCCTGGGTGATGAGAGCATCACACACTCGAAGTCTAGCTTCATAATCCTGCATCATACTGGCGATGGCCGTGGCACCCATCTCAAAGTTTACGAGGTGCTGCTCAAATGACTCTTTGCCGCTTTTGATCTTGTTCCTTTCCACCTCTTTCTCCTTGATAACTAGAGATAGTTCATCAGCCTTTTTACTGACGGCGGGGAGGCCGATTAAAGCCTCGTTGGCTTGAATTGAAGCCCTCAACTCAGCGAGCGTACGAGTGGCGACTTGTTTGTTTTCTTGTTCCCTGGACTTTAAGATTCCAAGTCCATCAATTAGATCTGCCATGTTTCGCGGACAGTGAGAATGGTCTTTGACAAATGGCGACTGTGAACGTTAGTCACGACAAAGAGAACCAAAGACTGAAACTTACCGGATCAGTAGAGCTTGTGTCTGCTTCCAAACTTATAGAGGTATCGCTCGTAAGCTGGATGTCGTCTGGTGTGTCGGATCTGTGCAATCTAGCACGCTTCTGAGATCGAGTGGACTCGGATGATGAGATGGAACGTTTCCGAGTCTGGCTCGCCGTTGGATTGGCCTCATCGTCCTGGAAACAATCGATATAGTCTTGCCATTCATCGCTGGTGGCATTTGAGCCCGAGTCGTCTCCATCATCCGACTCCACCATGACAATTGCAGGCACTATTCGAGTCCTTCTATTTCTCATAGGCTGCGCGGCTGTTCTCTTTCTCTTATATGGAACGTCGAAGTGATCTAGAGCGTCTAGTGCGTCGTCTTCCTTTAGGCGTGGAGCATGTCTATTTCGTTTCCTCGCACGATCGCGTAAAAACTCGGTAACCACCTGGAAGTGATCGCCATAGTCATTTCTATTGGTTTGTTTGTTCACGCCTATATAGAGTTGCCTCAAGCTTTCTAGGACATTAACGCCCCATCTCATGGGCAAGAAGTCAGCGGCCAGTTCCCATGGCCATTGTTTTGTAAGTTTGAAGAGAGTTTGAGAGGCATGGCACACTCGATAGTTAGTATTAGGCTGGCGCATCCGCCAATTTAGTCTTGTCGCGATCTGTTGAAAGGTCATGCCATCCGCATCGGCATCGGCATCTGCATCTGCATGCTGCTTGTTTTTGCGAGGTCGTCCGCGTCCGCGTTTATTGGAGATAAGAGGTCTTCCTCTAGACTTGGGTATCTTGATCTTCCGTCGGGGCCGGCAGATAGGAGGTCGCCCTCGAGGTTTAGGTATTGGAGTCTGTCCCCAAGGTCGGCACTTGGGAGGCTGTCCCCGCCTGGGGGCCGTCTTGGGGAGCATCTGGACGGTAGCGGCCTCGTCATTTGCTAGTTCATCAGTATCATTGATCCGTGAACGATGCGCCTGGCGCGTTCTAGGAGGCATTTGGAACACCTCAGGAGAATGCTGACGAGCCTTGGCTGAGTGAGATCCTCGAATGTGTGGGTAGAGAACAATAAAGTCAGCTTTCCATTTCCCAGCTTCAGTATCAAGCCACCAATCTTAGGTCGAACCAATAAGATAAAGACAGGCAACAGGCACCCCTGCTTCCATTGCATTTAAGCCCTTGTATATATCAGTATGTTTCAGGTTGAAAGCTCATCAGGCTGTGGCTCCATATCATAGGTACTCAAGTATCAAGGGCTAAAGCTCAGCAAGAAATACTTGAACACTGAATGTCTTCTACAATATCAATTCTTGGCTCACAAAGGTCTAGTCTGTTTATCGCTTGACTTACATATAAAACATGATACTCAGCGTGCCTGGTTGTCTACCGGAAACCCTGCCCTAGCGTTATGTCCACGGGAGCTAGAAATAGTATTGTGTGTGGGTGCGAAGATGCGGCTATACAGATGGCTCTGATACTGTACTTCGACGAATAGGCTCTCACTATGAAAAAGGTCTGCATAATACCATATAAGACAATTAGTTCCTTTTCATGTAAAGCTAACGACGCAAACCCAACTTTTAAATACCACCCCAATCTAAAGATCCTTAATCTCAAACCTCTTCCTCAAATACTCTCCATACTTGATAAACAACCACGGCGCAGGAATCAACGCAGCAGCCACAAATCCAAGAAGACTATTCCCCCAACCCATGCCGAGCTTGTCATACATGGGCAGTCCAGCCAGAGGAAGCACCGCACCAGCGATGGATCGCATGACGGCGTTGGCAGCGAGTGCTGATGCTGCGTAGATGGTGAAGGTGTCGATTAGATACATTTGCAGAGACATAAAGATAACCAGGTTGCCCATTCCGATGAAACTTGTCCCGATAATAGGTGCGATCCAATGCGTTTCGTACTCTGCAGTCCAGCCATAGATGAACAGTCCGACTGGGAGTAAAACCGATCCAATATTGAGGGGTGGAAGACGATTTTCAGGCTTCATCGTCTCAGCACGATCAACAATGCCCACTTGTTCAGCCGCAGCAGCCTGCTTCTTCATGTATCGATCACTCGAATAGGAAAAGTACGCGACGCCAATCATGCTACCAACACCTAAACCGAGAAACGTGAGGCCTGCGTTGACAGTACTGAAGTGGTATATGCGCATGAACAGTGGTGTGAGACTGGTGAAGAGGAGGTAAAGGTATGCGTAGGCCAAGCCGACGTATAATCCACAGATGATGCATATGGGCGAAAAGATTAGCATCTTGAAAGGCCGTAGAATGCCACGCTTAAAGTAATCTGCAGGACTCAGTCCGGCGTCGAGTTTGGAGCGCAGACGATCATTGCCTGTCTCCTTTTGGAGCTTCTTCGTCTTTCGTGCTAGGATGACGGGAGCGAAGGTTTCTTGTGAGAAAATGAAGAAGATAGCAGACAGAACACCTGACATTATGGCGATGATCCAGAATACCCAGCGCCAGCCTAGAGCATCTGTTACAAAGCCGCCAACTACGGGGCCAACGATGGGTCCGAGAAGAGGACCGACGCTGAAGCTGGCCATGGCTGCACCGCGTTTCTCCTGAACAATCATGTCGGCGATTGTACCGCCGCCGTTTGTAATGGGAGCTGAGCCAAAAGTACCGCTGAGGAAACGAAATGCGATGAGGGCACTCAACGAGGGTGCTTTGGCACAAGCAATGACAAAGACTAATGGGGTTAGAAGCTTGCTAGCAAGAGATGAGGAACGACATACCGATGAATCCAACATTGCAGCAGTGGTAAACGATTAAACGTCCGTATAGTTCAGACAAGGGAGCAAAGATCATAGGACCAGCTGCAAAACCCAAGACGTAGACGGAAACGCAGAAGGATGCTAATTCGGAGCTTTGGCTGTTGAACTCGACCATGAGCTGTGGAACGCCGGGGGCAAACATGGCTGCGACGTTAGCACGTGTTCTTACAAACAAGTGAACGAGATGCGGATATTGTGGTGTTCCGAAGGGTCGTAAGAAAAGATGGGGTCTTCACTTACACGATGCGAGCGGAGTTATAAAGCATAACGCACTCACAAGCGTACAATTAACAACCTTTTTCCAAGTTGCAAAATTGTATGGATTCTGACGATCCTTTTCCCCATCCCACCAGACAATGTCACTCTCACCCCGCGACTCCTCATCTCTCTCAGAACCTTCTTCCTTGGTGTGCTTTTCAAGGTCAAGCGAAGCCTGTTCTTCTCGACTTCTGACATGTTTGCGGCTGGTGAAACTAGCTGTCCGTCTATGCTCGTCGGCTTGTGTGGGTACAAAGCCAATGTTGCTGGGAATGTCGGCATCGTGGCCTTCATCAATAGCCTCGCGGGTCATTTCCTCCCGTGTTGGTTCGCGTGTTAATTCATGCGATTTTGATGACTCGTGACGAGTCAAGTCATGTTTATTGTTCATGATGACGGCTGATTATTAGCTAGTAATGGTCAGCGATATTCGTCCTTGGTCTGAAGGAGGTTTTTCGAGATTTCCATTTTGGGTAATTTCGTGTCTCGGCTGGTGGAGTGCGTACCTCTCGCTCCCCGGATTTTCGTCAAGTCAATATAGTGGCTCCCTCCACTGAAGTCCAGCAGGCTTAATTGGCGTATGGTTGCTATCGGGTAAATTCCAAGGTAGTTATTGACGGGCAAAAATATGATAGGGGCCAAATATTCAAGTTTGACGATTGTTGACTCTGGCTTGTCCAGTGGCGGAACCAACCCAAGGCTCAAGAAGTCTGCAGATGAGTAGAGTTGATCTGCTAAAGACGATAGAATGACCCTTCAACCTCGGTTACTCATAGACAACTACAAATGTATAGCAAGAAACAGGAAAGGTAGTAGAAAAGTTGAAAAGAGAAGAAGATTGAGACCAGACAAGCGTTCAACTTGACCCCTACTTTTCCAGCTTAGGTCTGAAGGTCTCGACCAACAATACAACGGATCCAGGCAAAAGAACCTGGGGATTCCATTCAAAGAGTCATGCATGGACCCATTAACAATTACCTCTTCCATGCAACAAACCTCGGCCGGAGCTTTTTTGCCCCTCCCCCAATTCGGCGACTCGTCTTGTCCTAAGTCCGACCGTCGTACATGGCACTAGGACATCGTTTTCGCAACGAGGACTCTTTTAAATGTTGGGGTTGTCATTTAATTGGCCAGCAATGATCTGGACTCTTGCTGGTTGGTTCGTCCCTTGAACGGTTATCGGCCGAAACAGACTACTCAATCTCCGTTGTAATTCCCGTAGATATTTCCCGTTTTTCTTTAGGTCAAGCGCGTTTCTTGCCTAGGAGTTCGGCGCCTCAGAGTGCGAAATCCGTAGTTTATTTTGTTCGTGTTGATAAGCCAAGACAGTATTTACTGCCCTTGACCCTGAAGGAAACAAACGTTACTTTTGGTCAAGTGATACAGCAGTTTTGCGACGACAAGGTTGAAGGATTCTTTGGGCTGACACCCCTTGTCTGTTCAAAAGGTGTGACAGGCCGCGCCGTTATGCTAATGGTGTTACCAAGTTCTAGGTAGCAATGCACGAGGCCTGTCAGTTCACCGCGAATGACTTCTCTTTTGGGTGGCAGGGTGGTACTCTCCCAACAATGCCATCTAGCCGGTATAACCATTTCGGTTTGGTATCTTAATCATCAGTGGAGAGCCAAGGATCTGATAAGCAACCCTCGGGGTGTAGAAAAAACGACAGATGTGAGATCAAGCAGAAGTTGTATTATTGAGTATATAAGTATACGTATTATATCAGAAATAACTTTTTAATAGTTCTTTTATTAATTAAAGTTATCTAGATTATCGACCGCCTATGCAACTCAATCTCCAAAGCTCCATCAACCAGGATATCCATGGCGTGATCGGAAAAAGTTACTGTCCGATAACGTATTCGTTTTCATGCCTCTCATCTCGACGTTGGGCATCGTGTAACCCCAAGCCGCAGTCAGCCCGTCTCCTCCAGCATGAGGTTATCTTCGCCATTGTCGTCGATTTTCGTGCAGTCTGCTCTTTTAGCCGGTTTGGTCTGTTCACAACAGATTCCACTCAATCTGCCGAATGAGGCCGGCTACGGCAACGATCATGTCCCAATTGCTGATGCTGCTTTTGAACAGTACATCCAGGACAAGATCGCCCAATGGCATGTTCCCGGGCTTGCCATGGCTATTCTGGATGGGAATAAGACCTGGACGAGAGTGAGTTCACTCACAACTAGTGCGCCGTTGGGAATGTCTTGTAGTTAATGGTGCGATAGGGGTTTGGGTATGCATCCCTGGATGGCGAGCCAGTCACACCCGCGACTCTCTTTTACTGCGGTAGCATGACAAAATCTTTTACTGCTGCCGCTCTGTCTCTTCTCATTGACCAGTCTCATGACTATTCTGGCATTGATTGGGCCACACCCGTCTCCAAACTCCTCCCCGAGTTTATTCTTTCTGATGACTGGGCCACAAGCCATATCACCGTTGCCGATGTCCTCTGTCATAGAACCGGGTATCCGAGACACGACTATGCTGGCCCCTTCTTAAACTCGTCCACTGACATGGTTCGTTCGTTCCGTAATCTACCAATGGCTGGAGAGCCGCGAGAGCAGTGGAGGTACAGCAACATGATGTACGGAACCATGGGATATCTTGCGGAGTCGCTCAGCAACTCTTCCCTCGCTGACTTCTTTCGCGACCGATTGTGGCATCCGATGGGTATGCACAACACGTATCTGCATCCCGATGATGCTTTAGCCAGTAGCAATACTCTGGCTGTCCCTTATTACTGGAATAATGACACCGAAACCCATGGAGAGATCCCGTTCAGAGATGAGAAGAACATCGCTGGAGCAGGAATGGCCATATCCTCAGTCGCTGACTGGTCTCGATACCTGCGACATATGATCGAACAGACAGGGCCCATTTCAAAAGCTGGCCACCACATCCTCAAGCAGCCTCATATGGTGGTAGAAGAGGGTGATCGCCTCTTCACAGGGCCCATATACTATGGCTTTGGTTGGTTCGGCAGTGTCTTCCAGGATGAGCCAGTTTGGTGGCACTCTGGTTTGGTCAACAGCATGATGTCAATCATGCTGATGATTCCCACTCAGAGCTTTGGGTTTGTCATCATCATGAATAGTGAAACCACACCTGCGCTCGACTCCATTATCGCCAAGACCCTCTATGACTTTTTCGACGTGCCAGACAAGAAGCGCCAGGATCTTGAGGCAGGGTAAGCCGTTGTTCCCCATGTTTTGCGCAGAAGCTGACAGTCGAAGTTGGAACCAGACGTATGTAGAATACCAAGAACGCCTCGGAAACTGTTCAGCCCGGCTATATCCGTCTTTGTCTTTGCGTTCTTCCTCTACCCCGATGCCGTTGAAGGACTTTGCTGGCAACTACTTCCATCCAGGCTATGGGCCACTTTCCGTCTCTCTTCGATGTGAGCCTTGGGATACCCCCTTTGACTCACCTGCCTCCCCTTCAACCGACAAAGATGGCTGTAGACTCGTGGCGACCAAGACTGATAATTTTGGTAAGCACGTCTCCTGGCAGTTGGAGCACAAGTCTGGTGAGTCATGGATCGGCTGGCTCTTCAACGATGACTTTGCTACTGTAAGACGACCGAGTGAATGTTATCGACTGCAGTTTCGCGTAGGTAAGACTGGTCGCCCTGCATTATTGGGCCTCGACATAAGGATGGAAGGCGACGATATACCCCTGATTTGGTTCGAGAGACAGGTGTAGAAGGTGTTTTAAGCGTGATGATACTTTATCAAAAGATTCCCAGCTTCAAAAGACTATCTCTAAAGGAGAGAAGGTCTGCTAGAGTGGTGGAAGCAGTCTCTTTCAAGGATTCACATTGGAGGCCCAGGATTTTGGCTGGTCTTGATTCAAGACCGGCAGCCGATGAGACAGCATCATGCAACTGCTGGGCTTTCGTGTTGAGGGAAGACTGAAGCTCAATGACCATTGCAATCATCATGGAAGCTGCAGAGACTTTTGGTGCGACAAAGGATCCAATCCGGATCTCGGGTATGTCAAAGGTCGGTTCATGGTCTTGGGGTGATGTCGAAGTAGCATGGGCACATATGCGCCCATGGTCCACGAGTTTGTTGAAGAGATCTAATTGCCTGAGGTGACAAGCGAGTAGTAGGTGAATAAGAGACTGGTCTATTGAAAGTCGAGACCATGTTCGTAGAGAAAGCTGTGCAGCATGGACACAACCCGGAAGGTTGCAAGTCTCATCCTCGGGTTTAAGTTGCTCGAGGACCTTGGGGTATATGTGAAGCAATTTTTGAGAAAGCTGAAGTAGTTGTTCGAGGAATAAACTTAGATCGAAGCTGGGGTTTTGCATGAGATCTTTGAGCTCCTGCGCAGAGAGATGCTGCAGTTCAGAGGTTGGGAAGCCATGTTGCAGACGATCAAGCGAGGCCATGAGGTCGGTCAACTCAGAGACTGGAGTGACTGGAATAGACGGAGCTGGATCAACATTATCGCTGACGGGAGGTGTTATCATAAAGTTATCTGGGTTGACATCTGGTAATTGGTCTATTGCTGGTTCGTCTAGTCCAAGTAGAGGAGACCAGTCAAAGGCGAAATGAGAAGGTTGACGGAGAGATCGAGAAGGGGGACTGAAGAGACAGGTAACGCCAGCTTTGACACAGCGAGTACAGACTAAAGAGGCTGGTATCTTTGTGCATCGGAGCTTTTTGCTATGGCAGCGATCGCACGCTTGTCGAAGGTCTGTCATGATGGATTGTATGTCATTAAAGAGTACAGATCATGAGGTTACCAATGTAGGAGACCGATTCGAAGTAAGCAGGTGGAAGGAGTCTGCTTACCCTAGACTTTTGTCCAGAACAGATGTAGGTGAGACTACCCCATCTAATAGTGAGACCCTAGGTAAGTTATAGTATGTGCCATGTTAAATTAACACGAATAGTACTATTTAATTTATTTTCTCGAGTTAATTCGGCGCGATTGCTGTAATGAACCACCTGCTCCTATTCTATAGGTAGGTAGTGATGCATCTCCAGCGGGTACAGTGGTTGTTGGAAGAAGCGCCCTGTCTGAGGCGCTCACGATTGGCTGCAATGTATACAACTTCAACAATAACAAGGAATGCATGTAATAGCCAACAGCTATAATCGTCACGTTTCATGTTGTCTTGTCATGCTTTTTTATAAATCATCGCACGTGTTTTTGTTCACGTTACCTCGGTGTCCATTCCTTGTCAGCTTCAATACCATTTCCACTAAAAGAGCTTCCCCACGAAACTTTCCACTTCCACTTCCTTCGATCAACCATCTTTAAACAAAACAAAACAAAACAAAACAAACCCCCCGGCCGCATCATCGCTCGTCATCTCGACCATGACTGCGATGCTGGCCTTTTCTTCTGCATCTGACGCTTCCGCTTCAAGGACATGTCGCTAATTCCCTATCAGCCCCATGAGGGCCGCGAAATTGTGCTGTACGTCATAGGCCGTCTGCCTTTGTTGTGTGTTGTGTGTCGCATCAGCTCACCAATTGTCTCAGCCGTCACCACAACGCCATTGTCGTCCGCGATTCCCAATCCCATCGACTAGAAATCCGTGGTATTTCTACTTGCCCGACATGTCATCAACCGCTTACTCGCTCCGAAAGCGCCTCCGATCGAAGCTACGACCGTTCCTTTGGCGCTCGTCAAGAGACCTATGTCGACCCCGATTACTTTCGTATGCTCCGCGCTGTCAATTCCAATAACGATACGACTCCCGATCATGCGCCCCCCAGTCCTATAAGAAGACTATTTGGACCTACACTTGGCGACGGCCGGAGTCGCGCTACAAGTCAAACATCACCATCCCCCGCCCCGGACGAGGCCGAGTTTGTCTCGAGTGCACCTGGTGTCGCACAGTCAGAAGGCAGCAGAATTAGAAGAGATGCTTTCAGCCCAAACTATTTCAATACTTTCTTTGTTGAAGAACGAGTCCTAGGCAAAGGAGGTAAAGGGGTCGTGCTGCTTGTACGGCATGAGATTGATGGCTGCCCTCTGGGTCAATTCGCCTGCAAAAGAGTTCCAGTTGGAGACGACCATGCCTGGCTCGAGAAAGTTCTCATAGAAGTTGAGCTTCTTGCTAAACTTTCACACCCAAACCTGGTGTCCTATCGTCATGTCTGGCTGGAGGATGTCAGGCTTACTCGATTTGGCCCCAGCGTAGCCTGCGCCTTCATCCTCCAGCAATACTGCAACGGTGGTGATCTTCATCAGTATATTCTTGGCGGTGCACCCCGCGAGGCTACCAAAGAGGAACTCAAAGCCCAGATGCGCCGTAGATCCAAGGGCCAGCTCGAAACACCAATGGATCTGTTCAACGGCAACCGTAAACTCCCTTTTGACGAGATTTACTCACTATTTAGAGACATTGCTTCTGGTGTGGCTTATCTCCATGCTGCCAACTATATCCACCGCGACCTCAAACCAAGCAACTGTCTACTGCACCACGAGGGTGGCAGGACAACCTGCCTTATCAGCGACTTTGGCGAGGTTCAGCCTGAAAACGTCGTTCGCAAATCTTCAGGAAATACTGGAACAATATCGTACTGCGCTCCTGAAGTACTCAAGTTGGATGCCACATCAGGACGATACGCAAACTTTACGACAAAGTCTGATGTCTTTTCGCTGGGTATGATTCTATACTTTATGTGCTTCGGAAGACTTCCCTATCATAGCGCGAATGCACTACAAGAAGAGCTTGAGGATGTGGATGAACTCCGAGCAGAGATCACCCATTGGCAAGGATTCCAAGATGAGCGGCGCGAACGCCCTGATCTCCCTTCAAAGCTATACCAGCTTCTTAAGAGGCTGCTGGCTCTAAATCCTACTGAGAGACCGAGTGCAAATGAGGTGCTTAAGGCTATGAGAGGCGAATTGCTGAGCTTCGAGAATGGTGCAAGTCAAGAGCCTGCGCCGGGTCTGGCGCTCGGCAGTCGTATACAGAATCTGGACTCGCCCGCTCCTCCGGGTACTCCAGTGACAGGTAAGTTCCCTCTTCTTATGCCCTAACAGACTTTGCCCTTACTGTTCTGCAGGTGCTCGACATCGTCATCAGGCAACAACACCAGACAAGTTTGAAGAGCTTGGTGCTCTGGCTAGAGCCTCGAGAGACCTATCACCCTCTAAAGGCGGACAAAGTACTCATCTCGAGCCACATCGCCAGTCTTTCTCCCGACATCGTGGTTCACAATCCATGGCTGTAACTCACAGCCAGGAAGGTCGTCGCAATTCCTTTGTGACTCCCACTGTCAGCGTCAGAGACTCATCCGAGCCGCCAGAAATGCACGATAGACGGAACTCTCAGAGTCCTCCACTCTTGATGCCACCACCCACGACTGGAGCTGATGCCCTGAGACGGAGGATAACCTTGTTCATAATCCATTTGATGAATTTGGCTGGTCGACATTCTCCCCTGCTGAGCTATTTCATCCGTCTGGGCCTCTTTGCTGTTAAAATGACCACTCTCACACGGCCTTGTTGGCCATTGATGGTGCAGCCCAATGTTGCCGTTCCTCTAGTAGGCGTGGCTGCTTTAGATCTTGGTCTACCGCGAGTGACAAGTTATTCGCCAGCTCTGATACAGGGACATGGTGATTACTTTGCAGGCGGACCACGTGCCTGGGGGTTAAGCATGAGCTTGACCTTGTTAGCCCTCCACTTTACGGTGTTGTGGATTGCATCAGGCTGGGATACGTTGTGTGCAGTGAGCCAGCATGATGTTTGGGTCGAGGCCCCATGGTGATGATAAGGTATGAAGTAATTCGAGACGATGTTGAGATGATTGTAAACAGCGTGACCATTGAGCGTGGTTGATTACGTCTATGGTAAGGAGAGTCAAGCATTCAAAGGCGAAAAGTTTGAACAAGACCAAAATTAGGCATTTAAAACGCGGAGCATGAGCGCTGATGCTCGGATGCTAGGTCAAGGTGATGGTTAGTATGAGCCAAGGTAGATGAAAGATAAGCATCGTTGTAAGAAGAGTAAAATTAATAGAAATTGACAGTTGAACCACACACAATACACCAAACGCATCTCCTACACGACAGAGAACTGGCAAGTGATACTCTGAGCACAACGCCTGACCTCCCAGCCTGCTGTATCAAACTCCATCAAATCTTCCTCAACGACTTCTGCGTCAAGATCCTCCTTCTATCCATCTCCCTCCCCGCCAACTCCGACTTTCTACATTTTGGCGCAATCCGCTTCCCCCTCGTCAAACTCCCAAAACCGAAATCCGGGTCACCACCAAGACTGCCAAAGATGTCGCCGACGTAGTTGTCCGTCTCGACGCCGTGCTTGAATGTGGAATCCCAATCTTGAACTATACCTTTGACGATCTCGATGCCGGCGTTGAACATGTTGTCGATGGCGATGGAGAAGCCGTTTTGTTGGGTGTTGAAGAGGTGTTCGAGATCGGTGCGGCCTGGAGGAGGACGGTCGAAGTTGGAGCCTGTGAGTTGGATTGTCAGTGAAAACCCGTTGGTGGATGTGGTTGAGAAAGGCATACCTGTTCTCAAGACCATGACTCGCGAAAAGTCAACGAATTTCTCAATCGCTGCTCTTACAAGAACTTCGAGCACCGCGTTGTCTTCTTGCGCACTCATACAGTAAACACCCGTGCCATTTGTCCACACTCGTGTCGTATTCTCAAAAGACTCAGAAAGTCTGCTGCCCGAGTAATACACATCACTCGTGGCAGTGTCGCACTTGACGACAGAGGGAGGTTGGATAGCACTCTCATACGACTCGCCCGCCCGGCCATATAGGGCACGATACTGCTTCGGGCCATTGGCATCAGACAACTTTGCCTTGGAGGCTAATTTGTACGCTGTCTCCTGTAGTTGGGCATTGAGTTCAAAAACTTCAGTTCCGTATGTAATAAAGGGGTATTCATGCGGTTGATCACGGCCATATGAGATGTATCCCGTAGGCCACTCAGCTGGGAGTGATCTTGGATCAATCTCATATTGTAGAGCGACTTGAACTGCATACCGAGCGAGGGCCACGGTACCAAGGGTGCCTTGCTTGGGGTTTACACCGGCTATTCCAGCAATGAGGAAGTAAGTGTTACTAAAGTCAAACTTGGATGATAAGACGAGAGCCATGAGTGACGCGGCCGAGTTGACTTCTCCTTCACCGATGGTGAGGTGGCAGATTTCACCGTTTTCAGTACAATAGGCGCAGGGGAAGAGCATGGAGAAGCCAGCAGAATGGACAACTTTTGATAGGTTGCCAAGCTTTGAACTGGGAAGACGATCTTGCCATATCTCGGCTTCAGGAGACCACTGGTAAGGTGTTAAAAAGGTCATAGTGGGATTGACATGGGAACAAACCATTGATAAGATCATAACTTTGGGAGCAATGGGCTCATCGGCTCTAGGTCTTAGGAAACGAGGTAGTGCCAGTACACTAGGCACCAGATTGGCTTGGAAAGCGAGTATCAGAAGAAGCCTCAGCAGATCCATTGTAATGACGGTATTGCTTAAGTTGCGACGAGTGAATCTATTCAGAATCCAAGAGATCTTATGGGAGTTTTAAACCCACTACAACTATACGGTTCAGCAACCAAGACCGTATTGAAACAATAACGAGTTCGAGACTCTCAACGCCGAACCATCGTACACAAGACATTATCGCCATGTGGGTTGCAATGTCTTGTCAGACTAAAACTACATCTACAAGACTTAAAGAGAAAGACCTAAACCCAGACTGAGATTCACGGGATCGGATGTCGCCCTCGCAGCAGCGAGTCAGCGTCGAGGCATTGGACGGATCGGAATGCAAGTGGAGGACAATGACGGGATCTTGATACGGGAAAGATTGTTTGTTTAGAAGGATAGGGCGGGTTGGAGAAGGGAGGGCTTCATATAGAGATGAAACGAAACAAGACACCATGTGTTCAATGCTTGGAGATGGGAAGCGAAAGACAGACGCCATGTCTTGGTTTTGGCAGCTCGATAGAGTCGGGCTTGGCATGTCTAACCTTTTGCCTTTCGTGAAACTGAAGACAAACACTCTTGAAGAGGCAAGTTTGTGTATCGAAGATTGCGTGAATATCCCGTACAAAAGTCAGGAGTCGATAGTTACGCAGGCTGTGTAACCTCCCAACCCTGGAAATTGAATCGACAAAAGGGATCTGAGATGGGAATGCATGTCTCGGCCGGGAGGGGGCCGAAGCGATCAGGTAGTCAATTGGTTAGAGCAGACGAGGCGAGTCTTGCATTGAAGCGTGGTGTGGTCTTGTTAAGGAAGGGTATATCGTGGGGATTAGTCAGTATGACTTATCCATTAAACTGGATCGTGCTGCGTGAAACATAAAGGTTACGCTGAGAGAAGCAATCATGAGTATTATTTTGGATAATTGTGCTCTTGTGCGGCGTTGTTGTTGATGGATTTGGCATGGGTGCGGGAGGTTGTGAGATGTGAGGTCTCAAATGTACAGGAATACACTAAAGCTCAGTTTTGGTTTGGTGGAGTGAGTTTGTGCTCATTGCACGTGGGTTGTGCGTGTACTCTTGGTTGATGAACTTTATTGCTATTTCGTAGGTTTGTGCTTATCAACGGTGGACTTGCATACACTTCAACGTTTAAGTCAACATCAAGATATTCAGTATAGCAAGGACTTATTGACGGGTGTGACTATTGTCCAACACCAAGATTGTCTACTTTACTGACGGTGCCTGGGCCAAGGGCTGTCATACTGGCTCGGTCTTTGAACAATACGTAGATGAGACTCGCCTCTTGTTATTCGGTGGCTGCTTGCTATGCGAGTCAGGAGGATAGAATCTTGGCGAAAATGAATTTGTTAACAAAAAGAGTCAAGTCCTGGCGTACCGTTTTTGCCAAGAAATGATTGCCTTTTTATCCTTCAACTGCAGTAGCAATCTTGAGGCTGGTACCGGGTAATGACGACCGACAAGGAAGGTGCGGCTAACATTTTCACCTTACACTGTGAGAAATTTCCATTGCAACCTCAGGGTCTTCTCCTCTTCAACACCAACAACAACATTCATCAACAGCGCATAGACAAGACAATCACAATCAAAACCCCTCAATCATCACAATTTGGAGGCGACGATGATGACGACGACGCAATTGCTAGCTGGTGCTCTTCCCATCAATTGTCCCCTCTGACGTTACAGCCAAGACAATTGCCAAGGAGATTGCCAAGCCCCCGATATCATCAATACCAAGCATTTCAGGTTCATCAAGGCACCAAAGAGTCTCGGTCCTCCCGAGATGGTGGACAGTGACAATATGGCAGACCACTAGATCATAGCGGGTTAGCGACCTTCGGACAGAGGAAACTCTCTCTTGCTGGCCAGCCAAGATGACGATTTTCTCTTCAACCAAGGTCTCCAGGCTGCTTATCACTGCATCTTGCTGAACTGGGGTAACTGTAACTGTTTAGTTAGTGGTTCTCTCCCCACACTAATTTACGACTCCAGCGCTTCCTCCACACGCAACGGTCCCGTCCCTTTCAAGCTGGCCCCGATCCACGGGCCGGGTCCTCATAACCAGACTCTCTTTCTTTTTCTTCCGTCTTACATTGTGGCTCGGTGCTGTGCCAGACTCCTGAATACATTCAAGATCCGTCGATGGACGGCATTACAACTGCTCCTGATACACGCCATGGCGACAATGGTCAAGCCTCCACTTCTGAAAGTCAACACCAGTCTCAGACAAACAACCCCATGACGTCCCAAGTTCCTGACGACGATACATTCCTCGACTTGCGCAATGACGACCATATACAAGGAAACAACTTTGCCTTCACCCCGACTCAGCTGCACAAACTTTTGACCGCCAGGAGTCTCTCTGCTCTGCGCGCATTCGGCGGCTTGCTGGGCTTAGCCGCCGGCCTTCGAACCGATATCTCGGCCGGACTCAGTGTCGACGAAACAACTCTTGAGGGTACCGTCACCTTTGATGAAGCTGTAGCTTCCGGCAGTCATGAACGCCCCCCGTTAGTTTCTTCTTCCTCTCCTCCACCGTCGCCGCCGCTCCTGCCCAACGGACTGTTCGAACATCGCGATAACCACTTTGTCGACCGAAAACGAGTATTTGGTGATAACCGTCTTCCTCAAATCGCACAAAAGTCCTTCTTCAGGCTCTTATGGATAGCTTTCAACGACAAACTCATCATATTGTTGACCATTTCTGCTTCCATATCCCTCGCCATTGGTATCTATCAGTCTGTAGACCAGTCGGAAGGTGCTTCGCGCGTTGAGTGGGTGGATGGTGTTACAATTGTGGTCGCAATCCTTGTTATCATCATAGCAAGTGCTGCAACCGACTGGCAAAAGAATTACAAGTTCAAAAAGCTCAATGAGCGCAAGCAGCAGAGGGAATTGACGGTAGTGCGCTCGGGTAAGCTACAGCACATCTCTATCTACGATGTTGTTGTTGGCGACATTCTACATCTCGAAGCCGGCGATGTCGTTGCCGTGGATGGCGTCCTCATACAGGCTTCAAGTCTTCAGATGGATGAATCCTCCGTATCTGGAGAAGCCGACCTCGTTCACAAGACTGTGCCAAACCCACATTCAGTCCATACTGACCGAGCCGATCCCTTCATCCTGAGTGGAACCACTGTTGCCCGTGGTGTCGGTTACTATCTCGTTACTGCTGTTGGTGTCAACTCCACCTACGGCCGCATTCTCATGTCATTGAGAGGCGACGTTGAAGAAACACCACTTCAGGTCAAGCTTGGTCGTCTGGGCAAACAACTCATCGTTATTGGTGGTATCGCCGGCTCTATCTTCTTTCTCATTCTCTTTATCCGTTTCATGATCAATCTCAGTAGCATAACTGGTGGACCATCTCAAAAGGCCGAAGACTTTTTACATATCCTTATCCTGGCTGTTACGGTTGTTGTAATTACTGTTCCGGAAGGATTGGCTCTCAATGTGACCATTGCGCTGGCATTCGCTACGAAGCGCATGCTTAGAGATAACAATCTGGTGCGGCTGATTCGATCATGCGAAATCATGGGAAACGCAACATGTGTCTGCTCCGACAAGACAGGTACTCTGACCCAGAACAAGATGACGGTCGTTATCGGACGTATCGGACTAGAGTCTTACTTTGACGACACCGAACCTGCCACTCCAGATCCTGATTCATCCATGTCGCGCGCTTCAACCATCAAATGCGACAGTTCCATCGATGTCGCAAAGTCACTCTCCCCAGAAGCCCGACGACTGATTAAGGATAGTATCGCGCTCAACTCTACTGCCTTTGAAAGTGATAACTCTGGATCTGCCGTTTTTATGGGCTCGGGCACCGAGACAGCTCTGTTACATTTTAGCCGTCAGCATCTGGGTATGGGCGCATTGGCCGAGGAGAGAGCCAATTCCCCTATCGTCGCCATTCTCCCTTTTGACTCATCTCGAAAATGGATGGCTGTTTTGGTCAAGATTCCTAATGGTCGATACCGGCTTTTGGTCAAGGGAGCTGCAGAGGTTGTGTTCGAATACTGCGCTTTCGTCATCTCAGATCCAACCTTTAGGACTCCAATTGTGCGCCTTTCAGAGACTGATCGTGTAAGCTACAACAACACGATTGAGGACTATGCGAACAGGATGTTGAGGCCAGTTGCCATGGCCTACCGGGATTTTAGTGAACAAGACGTCTTTGATGGCCCTGAAGACGACCCTGATACTATCAACTTGGAATGGCTGGCTTCTGGTTTGACCTTTATCGGCGCCTTTGGCATCCGTGACCCCCTGCGTCCTGAGGTTGTCGAATCAGTTCGACAATGTCAAGAAGCCGGGGTGTTTGTTCGCATGGTTACGGGCGATAACTTTCTTACAGCCAAGGCCATCGCGGCAGAGTGCGGTATCTACACAGCTGGCGGTATCGCCATGGACGGACCGACATTTCGAGATCTGACCCCCGAGCAACTGGATGCTGTTATTCCCAGACTACAGGTTCTTGCGCGATCAAGCCCAGAAGACAAGCTCCTCCTTGTGAGCCGTTTGAAGGGAATGAATGAGACAGTGGCAGTGACAGGCGATGGTACCAATGACGGTTTAGCCCTCAAAGCGGCAGATGTTGGCTTTGCCATGGGTATCCAGGGTACTGAGGTAGCTAAAGAAGCTGCTTCTATCATTCTTCTCGACGACAACTTTGCGTCAATCGTCAAGGCTTTGGGCTGGGGCCGCAGTGTCAATGACTCTGTCAAGAAGTTTTGTCAGGTAAGATGTCTTGTGACCATATGGCTTGATGTTAACTAACGACTGTTCAGTTCCAATTTACCATCAACATCACGGCAGGTATAATCACTGTTGTCTCGGAACTTGTCGGCGATGCCGTGTTCACTGTAGTCCAACTGCTTTGGATTAACTTGATCATGGATATCTTTGCTTCGCTCGGTTATGCCACTGACCATCCATCACCCGATTTCCTGAAGCGAAAGCCCGAGCCTCGCAACGCACCAATCATCTCCATCACCATGTGGAAGATGATCATTNNTAGCAGTTGTCTTTGCCGTCCATTACGCTGGCTGGGATCTGTTCAACCCGGATACCGAGTTTGAGATTGAGAAGCTTCAGACATTTGTGCTTAACATTTACGTCTGGATGCAATTCTTTAACCAGCACAACTGTCGTCGCGTAGATAACAAACTTGACATTTGGTATCAAGGCGTCTTACGCAACCCTTGGTTTATCGGGGTGCAACTTATTACGGTGGCCGGACAATTCATTATCGTCTTCAAAGGAGGCGACGCTTTTGACACGACTCCGATCACGGGTGCTCAGTGGGGATGGAGTATACTCTTTGGCATTATGTCTATCCCACTGGGTGCTTTGATTCGACAAATTCCTGATCGCCTGGTGGAGAATCTCTTTGTATTAATCGCACACTGCTGGTTCACAATATGGCGGCCTATCCACGAATTCGGGTCAAGGATGTTCGGATGCTTTAGGCGCAAGAAGAGTGACGACGAGGAACAGAAGCAACAGCCAGAGCAAGAAATGGGCCCTGTTGAGAATATCCTCCATATGATGCACCTTACCGCAGAGCCTGGGGAAGACGAGACTCCGATGACAAAGGAACAAAGAGATGCACTGGCGAGTTCAGACCAGAGAAGACTGAAGAATGCAGAAAAGAAAACACGAGAGATTGACCTTGAGGGTCTGGTCGAAGCTGCCAGGCTGGGTAAAGAATACAATGGTGCCACTCTGGAACTTCACCCAAAAACACTCAAGGACGATCCGCTTCTATGGTCTAGCCATGGCAGTAAAAGATCGCTGCCACCAAGCCAAGACGCCAAATTCATGAAGTTTGTGATCTTGGATAAGGCTGAACGGCCTCGAGTAGAAAGAGGGCCACTGTCCCAGGGACGGCCGGAGCAACGACAACAAAAGCAGCAGTCGTTGAGACATCACCTTACATGGGAGGGATTATTGAGGTCTAAGAGACGGTAAAGAGTAAGCGCTATACAAGTTTAGAGGAAAAAGAAAAGGTATATAGTCGACAGACAGACCTTGTCTAAATGACAAATTACGACTTTATGACGGATCAAGAGAACCCAGATACTATACAGGTGGCATTTATTGACAATTAATAATTATAACATTCCATCCTGCAGTAGTGCTTCGTACGTTGTGTGTAGATATACCTATTCGTAAAACCCAACTTCCACATTCGCCGCGTATAAACCCCCCAAACGCCTGACTTTTCTGAAATGAAAGCTCAGTCCGACTTGATGATAGCCTCCTCAATAGCACTCCCAACCTCCGCCCTAGGTATTCCAGAGCCTCTCATCAAACAAACAGCCCTCGTCGCAAGAGCAGACACAAGAACTGGTATACTCAGCCGCACCGTCACAGGACTAGGCTTAGGCTGCGTCGGGAATGAAAAGCAATTGACAAAACTCCAGCTCTCGGGCTGCTTGGACACAATACCCACGACATTTGGCATTGGCGAGTTGTTCAAATTGAGCTCTAATGTTTCGGCGTCGATTTGTCGAGCTCCTAGCGCGAGAAGTTGTTTCTCTACNNAAGTAACCAACGTAGCCGTGTGATCATCTCTTCCTTTGCGCGGCCTTTGAGGGATTTGCTAAAAAGACGTGCTTGCGGGGCGGATAGACCATGTAAAGGAGGGTCAGAGAGGAGGTGATATGCTATTGTTAGGGAGGCGTAGGCTATGCGGAAGGTGAAGAATGATGGCGAGGATGAGGGGATGGGAGGGGAGATGGTTATGTCT
>JAATHB010000136.1:0-45929 GCA_014822075.1 Fusarium buharicum
TAATAACTTTATAAATATTAGATATTATTAAAAAAAGAAAAATATATAATTTAATTCTACTTATTAAGTATATAGATTAAAAGTAAGTAATATTTTAACTATTTTACCTATTTTTTTATATAGGTTTAAAGACCTAGAAAATATTAGGTTTAAGGTGGTATACTGTAAATCGTTCGTATACTTTTGGACCCTAATTTTAACAGCTTGTGGTTACAGGGGGCTGGATACGCCCTGACACGCAACAACTGACTTTATTTATCCCATATAAAGTCATAATTAATATTCGACTTAAAGTTACTCTTTACTTTTCCCTAAAAGGCTTTGTAATAGGTCGTAAAAAAAATGCTTATCTGCTCTTGTTCATAAAGGCGATCATATCATAATTCGAGAACCCAGATCTAGAACTCAAAAATGGACGAGCCTAGATCTCATCGTTTACAGACAATCGATTCGATCTATTTGTGGCTCTCCAAATATGCGAGAACGATGAAGTCATTGGCAGCCCTGTGGAACGGCAGCTATTCAAATCCACAGCGCTTGCAACTTGTTAGCCATCATTTAAGAATAGCATCGTATCGCGGCTCCGGCCTTGTTCTACAAGCGCCCGGAGTCAGGCCCAGAATAAGCGACCACAGAACACGAAGGAAGAAGACAGGCTGATGTCGAGGCCCGATCTGGACTTTGAAGAAGCAAAACGAATGAACGGGCGGAAGGAAATGAGATACAGAACTCCGTACAATACCTAGGTAGGTAGACAAGTCATATAGAGTAAATCACAAGTTGGGAGCTAAACTGACAGAATTCCTGAGAAGCGCCCGTCAAAGAGGATCATTCTATCAACTTACTCTTTTCTCTTCACTTTAGAATACTTTGTCCAAATAATTTTATCTAACAGTCTTCTTTATCCTCCCCAGACAAGGCGATTTATTTTGGTCTTATCGTATGCCCCTGTATGCCGCTGAGACCCGCATTTCCCCTGGCTAGACAATAGTGGGGCTTTAAGCCTGAAACAACGTTTCGATACTGCATATCCAATCAACCAAACCCTCAACCCCAGTCTCGAACTTCAGAATGCCAAACCATCCAGCGATACCGCCTAACGTTCAAGACGAAAGCGCTTAGGGATGAAATCGCACGAGTACCAGACTTAGGCGCTGACCTGGGTCAACTGGCCTGAGTCGCTGCGACCTGTTGCTGCCCGCTTGGTCTCTCCACCCAGAGCAAGGAACCGCTGAAACGAGTCTGATTAGGAGCACGCTTGTGGCCAAACATGGCGGCCATGATACACCAGCGCTGACGGCCTTTCGCATCTTTGACAGTATTATGAGCCCAAGTGAAACCTAACAATAGACGAAATCGTTGGCGCGATTCGATGCGGAGAGAAAGATCGGGTTATGAGTCGCCTTTGGTTGGCTCTGCCCACGCGATGCTTCGGAACCTGCTTCAGCTTTGCTCGATTGATGGTGGCCACAGGGATTAGCAAAAGTTTGTGCAGGCTGCAAGCTGCAAGCTTCCAAACAAAGCTTGTGACTGATACGCGCATAATGCTGTCTCTTAAAGTCTGCCCACGCCGTTCTGTTCGGTGATCAGCCTCCCCCCCTCTTCCTATTGTTCAGCATTCATTCAAAGCCCAACAATGGTGTTCAGGCACCACTTTCATTGACAATTTATTTCTATCCTTAAGACTTCCCTTCTATTGTGATTGTTCATCTATTGATTGTTCGGACTGGTTCCACTACTTCAGATATTCCTCTCATTTGTTCATTTGTCCTAGCTTTTATTGCCTACTTTTTTTCTACTCTGACATTTTGAACACCTTCACTTACAGCATCTCACTTTTGCATCAAAACTCATTCAATCAAAGCTTACAAGTGTATTCAAGGTTACTTTGAATCATATCTGCATCGGCAGAGCATCAGGTAAGTGCTTGTCTTGAAGGGGTACTCCTTCGTCCTGTTCTAACAAACTCTCTCACTTATAGGCTTACACCTTCTCTTTCTCTTTCTTTCTATCCAAGAACTTCAACAGAGATTTGACATCTCATCTTTATCAACAACAACAATTGGATAAAACTTCCGCATCTTACCCCATACTCGACCATCACCCAATATGTTTGGTGAACGTATTCGGGGCCCAGGGATGATCATCCTGCAAGTGCTTCGCGTACTCACCCTGATCAGTCTTCTCGCGGCCGCCATTGGCTGCTGGATCCTCATCATCAAGATCGACACCTCCAGCGGATGGTTCTTCTTTGATGCCGTCTCCCTTACCTTTACGAGTTCCGCCTCCGTCTTCCTCATTGTCTCTGAGATGCCGTTTTGCCAGAACTACTTCCGCGAGAATTGGCCCGTGTTCTCTGATCAACATGGGCTTACCTGGCTCGGCGTTGGTCTGATCCTCATCGGCTCAAACATTCTCGGAAGACTTCACCAGCCCTCTAACTCCAGCGATGAGCTTGGTCTCCCTTACTGGCGTGCCATTCTAGCTTCTGGTATCCTGACCCTCACCTCTGGAGTTTTGAATATGATCTGCTCTCTCATCTTCCGTGACGGCGCAAACGGCATCAACGCTCGCATGGTCCGCGCTGACGGCTCCCTTGCTAAGGGTCGAGATGAAGTCTCGTTGGGCAAATCGCGGTCTGACTACACCCCCTCTTCCTTTAGTCAAGAGAAGCCTAGGAAGACTTTTATGTCGGTTTTCTGGAAGAAGGGCGAGAACGAAGCCCGTCCAGCGAGACCTCATATCAGCCAGCCGATAACCCACGACCACGACGTCGAGCGACATGCGATGCCTCACTATGACCATCACCACGATGACCTCCAAGATCACCGGTACGATCAACAACGCCCTGACACCCGAGATCGGGATCAAGACAGGGACGACGAGTCACTAGATCGTCGCAGCCCGATCATGCCTGAAGTTCGGCGCCCCGATACGGCTCTTCATCCCATCCATGCCCGTTCCAGCCTGTATTCTGCGGCACACATGTCTCGATTTTAGGAGGACGCACGGAAACGGGCGAGCGAATTATTGAGGGAAAGTCCACAGAATGTGGACAGTGAAACGGATACCCTCGTCGCAAGGTGCGATTCTCGTTGCATCGACTGCAATGACGGACAAGAAAAGGAACAACGGCGTTTGGGACATAGGAGTCAGGCGCGCTCATGTGCTTGAATGGAAACGAAATACCCGCGATCCATTGGAGAATGGACCTTGTCGCTTTGGACTTTTTTGCGTGTTTATTAGCGGTAGCTATCTTTCATCAGTTTATAACAAAGCATTCGTTAAACATCTGTTAAAGTTGAACCGTTTTGAGTATATTTGCATTTAGGACCGAAAGCTGATGAGTCATAATATCAATAAGCAAGCAGATGCTTATCTTGCAAACTTTAAAGAGATTGGAGCATAAAGAACATCTTTCGTATTCTGCAGAGCTTGATTTCTTTCTGCTCCTTTCATATAATAAAGCTGGGTACCACAGACACAGCCTGGTAATAAAACCAGTATAGGGAGCTCTCATTAGCCTTGCATTCCGAAAAAGAAAAAGAAAAGGCTAGACAGCAACAAAAAAAAGACTTTGACTTTTAACGTAAACAGACAATTTTGGTCATAGTGTGTTTGGTTATAAGACCTTCCACGAGCCCGTTTGTCACTACCTAACCTTCTTATCATTGTGCTGAGTGGAGCCTCAGGCATCTTCCGCCCTCGTCCCAGCCTTGGACCCGTAGCCTGCCTGCCTCTAGCTTAGCCCAATCATCACCATCACCATCGCCTCGCTTCACACTCTCGATCGCGTTCGTCTCCTTCATCGCCATCATGTCTGGAGACTCTGCCGAGGTGGCGGAGGACTATCGCCTCGCCTTGGAGGATCTCTCTTCAAACATGCGCTTCGAGATCAGCAATCTTACGGTGATTGCTCGCGAGAATACTGAACATGCCCTAGCCATCGCAGAGGTTTTACAGCAACATATCCTCAAGGTAAGTTGGGACCCATGATATTAATCGGCCGGGGCTTGGCCTCTTGTTTTCAACTGCTAACTGTCATAATAGGCTCCCCCAAATAAGAAGCTTCCAGCTTTATACGTACTAGATTCGATCGTCAAGAATGTCGGCACCCCATACACGCTCTACTTCGGCCGCAATCTCTTCAAAACCTTTATGGAATCGTACGCAGTAGTCGATCAGCCAGTTCGCCGCAAGATGGAGGAGATGCTTAGGACATGGAAGGAGCCTGTTCCTGGGTCTATGGACAGCAGGCCTGTCTTTTCGCATGAGCTGGTGCGACCGATTGAGAATGCGCTTCTCAAGGCGCGAGCCGCAAGCATGCCCCAAGGGGGAATGATGCCAGGGCGCCCGCGATCTGCTGTGCCCCATCGTGATACTCCGACACCGCCTGGAATGAGAGGGACACCAGTCCACCCAACTCATCAATACACATCTAACGGAGGACAGTCATTGAGCAATGACATTCGGAATCTAATTGTGGCGATGCAGGCGGAAGCCTCGCGGAACCCTCAAGATGCTGGGGTTCAGACTAGATTAAGAGCACTACTGGACCTGCAGGGCATTGTGAACAGCACTAGCTTGCCTCTGGACCAGCTTGAGCTCATTAGGAACAAAGTAACTGAACTTGCTGCCGTAAACATGATGGCGCCATTGGCCCAAAGGCCTGCACCTACTCCTCCTGTGCCTGTCCAAGCACGCCCGATGCCTCCAGTGTCCGTAGCCCTTCCTCCGCCTGCAGCTTCGGCTCCAGCTCCTGAAGGTGTGACGCTTGATGCGCTCTTGGGCAAGGGAGCGTTGGCCGCCTTGATGGCGAGACAGTCGGCTACGCCTCAGAGCTTGACACCAACTCCACAGCCGCCTCGACCTCAACCTCAACCTCAGCCTGAGCCGCCAAAGCCAACGATGCCAATGATGCCCACACAAGCAGCTCCTTGGGGGCTCCTTGACCAGCTCCGCAAGTCAGGCCTACTTCCACCTACGTCTGCGCAACCACCTGTCCAAATACCAGGGGGTATCAATATGGCCGCCCTCAAACAACCCTGCCAACCTACTTTGATACGTCAACTTCACAACGACCTTGGTCTGCCTTGTACTCAGTGCGGCAGACGTTTCCGAGATGATGAGGCCGGCAAAAAGAAGAAGATTGCTCATATGGACTGGCATTTCCGCGTCCATCAGCGGACCAACGAAGCTGAGAAGCGAGGCATCCACCGGAGTTGGTATGTTGACCAACGTGTAAGTTATCAGTCCGGCCTCCCCAAGAATGAACGTTTACTAACATTGTCACAGGATTGGTTAAATTCAAGGGAAGCTGTCGACGTTGATCACATCCCTGCGCCTGAAGAAGTCGCGGCACAGGCTTCCAAAGCATCCGAGGCTGCTAAGCCCAAGTACATACCCGTGCCTGACCCGTCTCGTGGGATCAACACCGTCTGTCCGATCTGCCAAGATCGTTTCGAGAACAAGTGGCTTGACACAGCACAGGAGTGGGTTTGGCTAGACACAGTTCTAGTGGGCAACCGGGCATACCATGCTTCATGCCACGCAGAAGCGACACGAGATCGCGAAAACACGCCAGTATTGGGCAAACGCAAGGCCGAAACGAGTATCGCATCACCCAAAGTGCGATCGCTAAAGACGTCGGCTTAGGAAGCGCGAGCATTGCTTCAGTATCTCTGACTTGGCGGGACATGGGCGTTACGGAATCAGCATCAAAGGGATAGGCGGCAGTTATGCATTACCATGGAGTTATGTTGCAGGTTTAAGCATTAGGTATAGTGGGCTCGGCTACTTGAATCAAGTTTTCGTAGTAGCTTAGAAGAATATGAACCAATTCTCGAATTTTATGTGCAGTATACCTTAGCCTGTTCTATTGTTCACATTGTTCATTGACTGTTGACGCTCCCTACTAAGGTACAAAATACCAAGTACCGATAGTATGGAGCCGAAAGCGGCCCGCTGTTCGGGAATTGGTCCCCGGGCGCCAAGATACACGGAGCTGAACGCGTTCCATGTTCCACGGGCTTTATTTTATTTTAGCCCAGCAGCTCTCAGCTTCATTCTTACAATCCTCCACAACTCTGCAGCAACGCCACTCAACAACTCAACACAAGAGCAATACAAAGTCGCACAAATTCATCAAGTTCATCTTTCGTCTCTGGTCACTGGCCAAACCTCAACAGCGACCATGGCGGTCGACTGCCCCATCTGCAACAAGCCCGTAAAGCCGTCCGAGATCAACAATCACATAGACTCAGGATGCGAGAGCTTCATAATAGACAAGGAGAAGGGGTCCACACCGCCGCAGTCACAAACACCGCAAGCAACGAGCTCTCAGAAACGAAGCGCCTCCAACTTCTTTTCCACGCCTGCCCCAAAACGACAAGCCGCGACTGAGAATCGAGCATCGACAACTGTCAATGGAACAACACATCCACCGATAATAGGGAAGAAGAGGACATTTGAAGAGGGCCCAGGTGATGGCCTAGGTGGCGCAAAAGATGGAGACGATGCGATCAAAGGTGAGGCTGTCAATGGAACGGGTAGTTGGGACCAACGAACAGAGCAAGATGGTAGGGTAGTGAAAAAGACAAAGACACAACGAGCAGCGCCTTTGGCCGAGCGAATGAGACCGCGAACTCTCGACGAAGTATGCGGACAGGATCTTGTCGGACCGAACGGCGTTCTTCGCTCCCTTATCGAATCAAACCAAGTACCTTCGATGATCCTCTGGGGCGCTTCAGGCACAGGCAAGACGACAATAGCACGCTGTATCGCTCACATGGTGGGAAGTCGGTTCATTGAACTCAATGCTACTAGCACAGGAGTCAATGAATGCAAAAAGTTCTTCCAGGAGGCGGCAAACGACCTTGCACTTACAGGTCGCAAGACGATTATATTTTGCGACGAGATCCACCGCTTCAACAAGGCTCAGCAGGATGTCTTTCTCAAACCTGTCGAAGCTGGTACCGTGACGCTCATTGGCGCGACGACAGAAAACCCTTCCTTCAAGGTAGCGCGTGCCTTGCTTTCCCGGTGTCGCACATTTACACTGCAATCTCTCACCACCGAAGACGTCGTTCGTATTCTGCAGCGTGCGATCAAGGAAGAGGAATCGGTGTATCCCCCAACACCACTTCTGGACGAAGCTCTGATCTCCTATCTCGCTCGCTTCGCAGATGGTGACGCTCGTACCGCCTTAAACCTCCTCGAACTTGCCCTCTCGCTCACAACCCGCGAGGGTATCACGCAAGACGACATCAAAGCCGCCCTCACCAAAACCCTAGTCTACGACCGCGCAGGCGATCAACACTACGATACCATTTCTGCTTTCCATAAATCCGTACGTGGAAACGACGCAGACGCAGCACTCTACTATCTAGCCCGCATGCTTCAATCTGGCGAGGATCCCCTATTCATCGCCCGTCGCATGGTCGTCATTGCATCCGAGGACGTCGGTTTAGCAGACAATACCCTCCTCCCTCTCGCAACAGCTACATATACAGCAACCCAGCAAATCGGTATGCCTGAAGCACGTATCCCGCTAGCCCACTGCGCCGTCGCACTCTGCAACGCGCCCAAGAGTACAAAAGCCTATCGCGCTCTTAACAACGCCTATGCGGCTCTGCGTGAACCTGGCGTCGCCGGGCTTCCTGTACCTTTGCACCTGCGCAATGCGCCCACACGACTCATGCGCGATATGGGCTATGGCGCAGAGTACAAATATCCACCAAATTACCGCGAGGGACAGGTCAAGCAGACATATCTGCCAGATGAGCTGGTTGGACGGCGGTTCGTGGAGGATCGGCATTTGGGAACGGAAGTTGATCCTGACCTTGAGATGGGAGGAATGTAATTGTATGCATAGGATTGGAAAGGCAGGGCGAAGGGAAGGGTTAAAAAGGAGTTGGGTATATGTTCTGCATTGCAATAGGAGTAAAGATGTTTAGATACTTGGGATACCCCTAGAGGGTTTTGTACTATGTATAAACCATAGAAATTTGGACACGGATGAGGGTCTAAAATCATAAATTGTACTGATATGACAGAATGTCTATGACTCCGGTTCCTGATATGATAACCATGATGTGAATGTTATGCCCTTGAATATGCCGTCCGTCCGATGCTATCCGTTATGCGCCTAAACCAGTATTTGAAACGCCATTATCGTATCTATTGTTCATGCATGTTCTCAATCGTCCTGCGTCAAATCTATATATCCAATGTCACTCACCCGCAAAACATTAGCCCGGACCCCCCTGCGTTCCAATGCTGCCGTCTCCCTAGCCAACAGCTCGTCGCGCTCTTCAGCATCTACTTCAACTTCCTTGAAGAAGCCCACGGCGCTTGCCCTTGGGATGAGAAGTTTCTTCTTCCGCGCAGGGGCAGGACTTGGGCTGGTACTTCGGTTGGTTGGTTGGGGGTCTTGTTGTCGCTTATTAGGGGATGGAGAGGAGCGGGAGAGGAGAGAGGAGAGGGGAACGAGGTCGGACGATGAGTCGCTATCAAAGCCGTCGTCAAATGTTTGCCGTGTTTTGAGAGGTTGCTTGGGAGGTAGAGGTGTAGGTTTTGTGAGAGAAGGTTGGGTAGAGGTAGGGTTCTTGGACTTCTTGGTAAACATATCCATGGAAGTCTGCTTCAATTTCGCAGGTTTCTCAGCCTGAGAAGAAGTAAGTGGTATTGTGATTCTAGAGTTCCGTGTCGAGTTCCTCAACCTCTGCGGAGAACCGCTCGAGGCAGGAATTGTGCGCATCGTGCTAGACAGCTCCAGAGAAGCAGTGATACGAGCCCTTGGCCTTGGCGATGGTGAAGGTGAAGGCGAATCTGCTGGGCAGGGCGGGCTAGATGTGATGATAATCGCCTGTTGTTGTCCATTCGGAGGATTTCGTGTTCTAGGAGTCACTTGTGAGCTGGCAAGTGTCCAAGGGGTTGTAGTCTGCCTGACGGGGCTACCCGTAGTCGACGTAGGTTGCTTACTTGGCTCCAGAGGTGACGGTATTTGCAGGCGGCGGGATGTTGTCGTCGTTCGAGTAGGCGAGGCTGTTTTGGGGTTGCTCACTTTGCCATCCTCCTTGGAGACGATTGTAGCCGCGGCAAAGGGTTTAGTCGCTCGCATATACTTGTTAAGTGGACCAGCAGACATCCCCGTTTTCGGCCTTGCTTTTGGTTGCTTCTTCTGGAGCAGTGCCTTTTCGCGAGCTTTGGATTTTGTCTCAGCCTCTGCGACAACTTCCGGCACGCTTCTTCGAGCCAAGGCTTCTATTGTCCAAACACCGAGACGTTCTGAAGGATCGAACGGTTTCTTTGATGACTTTCCCAAGTCTTCGATGTTCTCTGCATCTTCAACCTCTTCATCGCTGTTCAATGCCAGTCCGCCTCGGCCTTGTATAATTTTTTCATCGGCTTCTTGCGATAGGTCGATGGGAATAAGTTCGAGGGGAACGTGTTGTATGCGAACTTCAGGAACCATGTCGCTCACAACGTGAGATCTGAACCCTGAAATGCCTTTGACAAGATCGGTACGGTCATGCCCCGTGTCTTGCAGTCTGTTGACAAGGACCGCGTGGGAGAGCACACGGATGAACTTGATGGCACCTCCTCGATAATCCCAACCAAAAACCTCCCTCGTAAACTCTCTTAAATCCTCGAACTGAATCTCTCGTTTTTGCTGAACCTTCTCTCGAATTTCGTCAAGGCTAGTTTCAGGCGAAACAACAGGGTGTGTGTAGTAACGTAGGATCGTGATGTCAGGGAAATCCTGTGGTATTGTAAGGGCCTTGTTTCGTCGCTTGAAATGACCACTTTCGTTTGTGCGGAGCTCGTGTATCAAAGAATTCCTCCAAGCTTGTAGTCCTTCCTTATCAGATGCTTTCAACCGACAGAGAGTCTTGCCATAGCCAGCCTTGGCAGCTTCCACGGCCACTTTGATACCACAACCAATGAGCCCATTAGGATCATAGTCGCCCCCGCTCATCAAAGCGACGAGAACCATCCCTTCCCTAGTGAAGCCCTGGTCAACAAGGCTCATCTTTTCTGTGTCGAGAACCGATATGTGGGTAGGCGTTGTTTGACGTTTCGATTGTGGTGACCATTGTCGCAACATTTTGGTACATCCAAACATTAACGTATCGACATCTTCACTCAAAACCGCGTCCACGATGCCGTGCTTCTGTAGCAGGGCGCACTCTGCCTCAGCTTCTCCCGGCGCATCGTGAGTATTGCACCCAAATAACCGGATCAATCGTTTTGCCTGCGCATTTGCAATCGAATCGCCGCGACCAGACTTTTTATTTCGCTTGACCTTTGGTTTATATGGTCCGTCGAACACGAATATGGGCTCGATTGGACATGCCAGTAGACGAACGAGACGGTAGAATAGGTTTCGAATCTCGGGGTTTGTACCGCCTATACACTGTTAGAGAAAGAATTTTTTGACCAAAAACAATAATATTTATACCTTGAGCTGCCTGGTTTTGAAACTGCCATATTGCGATATCGATGGCGACTCGTAAAGGCCTGCCCTGCTTTTCTAATGACTCGGCGGCGAGTTTCACGAGGGCTACTCGTTCACCTTCACCAATCTCCTGATAAATCCTAGAAAAATATTTAGCATAAAATAATGGTTCGAGGCATATTGTGCTTACCCCTTGATACCCATTTGAACTGCAGAATGCCCCCTTAGGCAATCTGCTTGAGTACCTCCCTTACTTTGTAGTCGATGATGCAGGTTCAAGTTCACGGTTCTTGGCCCCACGTCGCTGCGGTTACCAAAGCCGTCTATTTTCTTGATCGGGAGATCGGCGTCTTAAACGCCGACGTCAAAGGGCCCATCAACCAACCAGCGTTGGGTTACACCGTTATGCCCAACCTAGGGCATCGCATTACCACCTAACGCCTTAAAAGCCAATGCATGAGAGAAAAATATAGACAACACGAATAGGCCATTTTCTCTATCATGGCCTCGGGTGCAGGAACTACGCTTGCCCATCGCAGCGTGGCCAGCATCCGCGGAGGTCCTCCTCAAGGGCCAGGCCCCTCGACTCCACACACTCCAAATCGCTCTACCATTGCTTCCTCCTACGGCTCACCATCAACCATACGCGCTGATGACGAAGTTATCGTTATTGAGCTGGGCTCAAGATATATCAGAGTAGGATATGCCGGTGATGCGTCTCCCAAAGCAACGCTACAATGCGGCCCTGAAGATCAGCGTCGTGCTGGGGACTTTAGAGGTTGGCAACAACCAACACGACGAGCTGGCCTGGATTGGTCAAAAGAACACGAGTTTTGGCGGTATGATTTGAGAGAGATTGAGCTCGGCCTTTATCAGGACAAGTTGGAACGTGTGCTGCATGATGCCTTTTCAAAGTAGGTTATACTTAAAGCTTGCAAGAGACCTACTTACATCGATATAGATACCTGCTCATTGACTCCCGACCAAGAAGAATTGGTTTAGTCTTGGATTCAGGAGTGCCTATACCGCTATTGACAGCCGCCTTAGACACCATGTTCAACAGGTTCCAGTCACCTACTGTATCGCTGATGTCAACACCAACCATGTCGGCCATCTCAGCTGGCGTCAGATGTGCCTTAGTTGTAGATATGGGCTGGACAGAAACAGTTGTCACCAGTATCTACGAATACAAGGAAGTCAAGATTACTCGTACAGTTCGGGGTGGAAGGACCCTTCTCGACGCTTTCTATGCAACCATCGAGGCCTTGATACCAGGGGCACACGACGCCACCAAACAAAAAGCGATTGGCTTCAAGGAATGCGAGGACATTATGTGCCGCTTGATGTGGTGCAAACCTTCGGAGTTTCGATCACCCCAACGGCAGACAACTCAGCTGGAGACCGTGGACGAACAAGAGGAGATTGAGGCCGAATCAGCACAGGCTGGCATCCCTACTGGCGTCGCTCAAGTACCGATTAACACAGGTTCTCATCCATTGACGGTGGAGCTTCCCTTTGAGAAAGTAGCGGATGTTTGCGACGACGTCTTTTTCGATCCTTCAGCAGACCGGGCAACATTTGACGACAACGAGCTACCCTTGCCCCTGTTGATGTACCTACATCTTCTGCAGTTGCCAATGGATGTAAGAGCCATTTGTATGTCACGAATATTATTTACAGGGGGCTGTTCAAAGATTTTGGGCATCAAGCAACGTATTATCGACGATCTAACAGCCATTATGGATAAGAGAGGATGGGAGCCTGTATTTGGCAAGGTTGTGGAGAAGAACAGGAATACCGCCAGGCTTCATCGACAATCTACCAGCTCTTCTCCAAGTGAAAGCTCATCATCTTCGTCGCAAAACGAAGATGATCAGGACAAACCCAAGAGTCCTGCCGACGCAAAGCCTGAACACGACCCAATTGAAGCAAAGGTTATGCGACAACGAGGAACTACACCGCAGATCAAGGGCCAGATTCGTGTGCTCCATACTCTTGGACCATGGATCGGAGGTAGTTTGCTCTGCCAGCTCAAGGTGCCCGCCATGGCGATGATTGACCGTGAAGCATGGCTACAGCATGGTGCGCATGGAGCTTCCCGTCCAAGCGATGTGGACGTCAAGGCGCAACACCGACAAAGCATGCAGGCCGGAGCTCGAGGAGGTGGAGGACATCATGGGACATGGACTCTGGGCATATGGGGTTCATTGTAAGAGATCTGGTCTACAGAGTTGAAGAACATTCTGGGTTGGAGGATCTAGAGATGGCACGAAGTATAATGACATGTAATGAAACAAGCATTGCTATCAGCGACATGGCTGGGATGAAAAGCAATAGGAATTGATAGAGTACCTATGAGATATGAATTAGCAAATAAAAGTCTTCTTTGCATTTATTTACCCGGTTTGCCAAGAGCAAACATGTTGCAAGAGTAACCTACCACGGTGGGAAACGCCTCGGCTCGGATAATTGCATAAGCAAGCTCTCACCCACCCACACACCCACTGTTAAGCTTCGGCTGCCGACGTCAAGCTACAGATAATCTCGCTGATGAGCTATGCTTCATATTCAGCAGCCACCATGAACAGGACATTATCGCGCCTGCCGAGGCTGAGGCCATCAAGGACTCATCCAGTCTTGACTCGCAGCTTTGCAGATGTCAAGCGGCCTCCTATAGCGCCAAAGCCCATCATTGACATCAAGAACATTCGACAGCACGCAGATCTCTATCAGCAGACTTGCGTAGAACGCAATTATCGCAGTCAAGCGCAAAACCCAGCAAAGATTCTAGAGCTGCACGCTAGATGGCAGGATCTTCAGCGACAAGGTCGCGCTTTGCGTGAGCGATCGAATTTGCTGAGGCGCCAGCTTGCGAACCCAGCTACTAGCAGCGACGATGAGGATCTCAAGGAGGTGCGACAGCTGACCCGCGAGCAAATTCAGGACGAAGCTCGACAGCTCAAGCAAGATCTCTCGGCGATTGAAAAGGGCGAATCGCAGGCGGTTGCTCGAATGGAGGAGCTTGCGCTGGAGCTACCCAACCTCACTCATCCAGATACCCCCAAAGGAAATGAGTTTGAGGTCATGAGCTATATCAACAACCCACCTACCTTCCAAGAATCTCCCGAGGATAAAATCTGGCGCTCTCACGTTCACATCGGCTCCGAGCTTGGCATCTTTGACTTTGCTGGTGCTGCTACCGCCTCCGGTTGGGGATGGTACTATCTCCTTGGTGAGGCTGCTCAACTGGAGCAGGCCTTGGTTCAGTACGCCATTGCTGTCGCAACTCGTCACGGCTGGACACAAGTATCACCTCCCAGCATGGTCTATAGCCACATCGGCGCTGCATGCGGATTTCAGCCTCGGGACCTAAACGGCGAGCAGCAAATCTACACAATCGCCCAGTCAGCTGAGGACGTTGAACGCGGCGTCCCTGAGATGTGTCTCACTGGGACATCCGAGATTGCTCTCGCAGGAATGAAGGCCAACACCACCATCGACCCTGAAGACCTACCTCTCAAGCGCGTGGCCGTATCCCGCTGTTATCGCGCTGAAGCCGGTGCCCGTGGCGCTGACACCAAGGGTCTATACCGAGTACACGAGTTTACCAAGGTTGAGATGTTTGCATGGACAGCACCAGATGAGGACGCCGCGCAGGATATATTTGATGAGATGCTTGATATGCAGACCGAGATTCTGTCCTCGCTCGGCCTGTACTGTCGTATCCTCTCGATGCCATCGCACGACCTCGGCGCCTCAGCCACCCGCAAGGTCGACATGGAAGCCTTCTTCCCCAGCCGCCGCGAACACTGGGGTGAAGTCACATCAGCCAGCATGTGCACCGACTATCAGGCCCGCCGTCTCGGGACACGAACCAGGGTCGATGGGAAGATGGCCTTCCCTTGGACTTCCAACGGTACTGCCCTGGCCGTGCCCCGTGTGCTAGCAGCCATTCTGGAGAACGGATGGGACGAAGAGGCCAAGACTGTGGCGGTGCCAGAGTGCTTGCGGCCATGGATGGATGGAAAGGACAAGATTGGCCTTGGTGGTCGTCGTTCAAGCGTGGATCGCGTGTAAGTTCCAATTAATGGGAGGTCAAGCGTGGCTTTTGTTACGTGCGTGTACGAGAATCTACCAAATGTCGGAGGCATAATTGCTGTGTGTATGAAAATCTTGATATCTTGGTTAATATTGAAAGGCGGGCATGATTTATGCATTAAAATACATACTCATTACTCTACAGTGGTGTCCCTCTGCGATCTACCATGGCAAAACACTTGGATGATAGCACCGAAGGTGATATGGTGCATCTACGAATCGTACTCAGAACACGAAGTTATCTCCATCACTTCCATTCTAGACATCTAGTGTAATGGTATCGGCTCTTCACCACATCAAGTTCTTTACTTTCTTATCCCATCCCGGCATCCGAAACTCCAACCCCGGACTTCCTCGCCAACGATACCATCCACACATCTTCTTCATCGCTCCCCCCCATCCCAACTCACTCCTCCTCCACGTCCTTCCCCTCGTCCCATCACCCCGATGCTGCACCACATAAACACCTCCATCCGACGCTGTCGTCAACTTTGCTTCACCGCGCTCTGGGTCGCCAGTGCTATGATACTCTCGCCTTCGAGGTGTTCGATTTGCTTGAAATCGTTTGTTATAGTCTATGTCGAGGATTTCGCCGGCCGCCACTTCCATCCACACATCCAGCGTTCGAAGTTGGTCTGCGTAAATGACCAACAAGGCAATAAGAGAGCACAGCCCTGAAGCGAGCCAGAATACCCAAAACGAAGAGCCCTCGGGACCGTATGAGCTTTCGATGGATAGAATTCCGGACACGACCGTCAGGGGAAGCAAAAGACCTCCCAGATACGCTATACGATCAAGACTCCGCGAATTTGCATCCTTGGGCTCATCCTGCGCTTGCTGAGCCTGTGCACTGAGAGCGACAGACACAGAAAGCTGGATGCGTCTTTGAAGACGCTCAGAGAGATACGTCCAGTCTGCAGACGTGACGGTGCTGAACTCGCCTCGACGCTCCATGCTTCGCGTGGTATCTGCATTAGTTTCGAGGGCTCGAGCGATGGTCCATTGGACGTCCACAGAGTCGGATCCCAGAGGGGGTAACGAGTCTAGTTTCTGGAGCCAAGTATCATAGATGAGCTCTGCTACTAGGTCTTCTACCGGTCGTGTGTCGATGAGGGCCTGCCAGAGGGCGTCTTCCAGGCCGGATCGTTTCGGGGGGCGTTTGGCCTGCTTTGCGGTCTCTGGGCGTGTATTACTTGGTGTTCTAGTTGCATATGAGGGTCGATAATGTCGAGAGGGTATTCGAAACGGAAGGCCATCGAGAAGAAGGATAGGAAGTCGTTCTTTAACCATGAGCGAAGCGCGACAGATCCTGATACCCTCATCCTCATCAGAATCGTCATCATCCTCTTCGTCCTTCCCTTTTGCCTCATCGTCTTCCTCATCCACCTTCTTCTTCCTTGTTTCCGTCTCAGGAAATTCCCAAACCCATCCTCCCCTCCTCTTATCCAATTCCATCCCCAACACAATACCCATATCGCATTCCCCCCTTACAATCGCCATCTTTCGCCAACCAGGTCTCTCCACTGTTGTCATTTCCTGCTGCATTTCCTCGGCATTGAGAATTTCCTTTTGTCGGCAGTTCTGTGCGCTCCATTCTAACAGGTACGGCCGCGCTGATCGACCGGCACCGGGAATGCCCCGCTCCGATGACCGCCGGCGGGTTCGGTGTCGGGGCTCGGAAGCCGGACGGTGCCGTGACATATTGAGTCTTGCCCTTGTTTGAGGCAGGTAAATAAGCAAAACAACCAAAGAAAGGTCGATACCTAGTTAAAAAAACGTGTATGAAACTAAGATTGTTGTTCTGAAGCCAAACCAACTTGGGGAGTTTGACTCTTTTGTGTCTTTCAGCACCATTCTTTTCAAGATCCCATGAACACGTCTTCCGTCATGCGAGAAGCTCCCAAACCAAATCTTATCCATAATTATACAGGCAAACGTTTTTCTTAGCTGAGACAATGGGGCCTTTGACGGTCTCAGCTAGGCAGATGTTCCCCTGCGCCCCCGTCAGCGAGTGTTGAAGTGGTCATGTGCTTAGTCTTGCAGCCCAGATGACCGAAAGAACCTCAACACGCGACATATTCACCTGTGAAAGAGCAAGATTACCTAACTGAATATTACGAATCAGATAATCGGATTTCTTTCAAAATCTCGGCAAGAATTCGAGTTGTAATGGGTCCTAGCAACATCTCAGTCATAACGATTAGCAGGTGTCAAAACAAACATCCCTTTCTATAAAATAGCCTTCGTTCGTGCATGGCTCGTCATCTTAATTGAACGGTAACTTTACATAACATGGCTCTTCCCGCTCTTCCCGAAACGCCAAAACAGACGCCATTTTAATAGCAAGCAACCTTTGATAGGATGCTGAAACTTCCTCTCTCGACCTCTTTCATTGCTCTTCCCCCCACTGCTGTCGTCTTCTTCATCTCTCCATGTCCTTCTTTCACGTCGTCTCTTTCTCTTTCTTTCTTTTCCTCTCACTTTTACAAGTAATCGTCCAAAGGAGTGACAAAGTGTCGAATGACGCTGGAAAAGCAGAACAGACGCCCCAGTGCAAGAATTCCAGATCATAATCCCGTGCGTATACGTGCGACAACATGTCCAACCGATGATCGAGGCCAAATTTCGATAAAACTATTCCGAGCTTTCTGAAGAGTCGATGTCGAAGAATCAAGTTTAGCGATGGTGATCGTCGTCCCCGTCGTGATGCAGCGTTACGCTGTTGAACTCGAGGAACGGGTCGGCAATTTCACCACCAGGAGTAGCCAGTCCACTATCCAAGGGTACTCCCTTTAGGTTCATTGCCCTTGATCCTGATAGGTCAACACTCTCGCTCTCCTTCACATTTCTGAAGTTGACAGTGTCAACTCCTCGGCCAGCATGGGGAACAATTGGTGGCTTCATATGACGGATCAGTGCCCATTGTGTAGTCCTGAAGAATGGGTGTGCTTTGATATCAGATGCACCAGCTCGAGCGCCTAACCGTCGGTTCTCGTCCTTGATAAGTAGTTTTCGTATCAACGATTTGCAGAGGCTGTACGTTGGTTAGAAAACAGCGAGGTAGGGTCAAGTATTCAGCGACAACTTACTTAGAAATCTGCGGTGCACCTGCATGGTCCGGGAAGGGAATATCCTCTCTAAGGATATTTGCGAAGGTTGCATTGCGATTCTTACCCTTAAACGGCGTGGTGCCGTAAAGCATCTCGTAGATAAGGATACCCAGTGTCCACCAGTCGACTGCACTTGTATGGCCACTACCCTTAATTACCTCCGGTGCAATGTACTCTTCTGTACCTACAAAAGAGTTTGTCCGGAAGTTGGCAATACATGAGCGCGTATCGATGGTCGGCAGAGCGTCTGTTCGGGCTCCATTCTTGCCGACAATCATGGTCGGCTTGCCGCCAGGGTCAGATTGCTTAGACAAATCAAAGTCCGAAAGCATGATATGACCCGATTGGTGAAGCAGAATATCTGGTAGAACGGTTAGCAGTGGGTTTGTAAGCAGGGTGGTTGCTACATACTCTCTGGCTTCAAATCTCGGTAGATGAATCCCATGAGGTGCAGATACTCCAAAGCTGCTGTCACCTCGGCGGCATAGAAACGGGCATCCTCTTCAGGAATGCATTTTCCGGGACGTGTTTGGAGAGCACGGAAGAACTCGCCACCGCTGCAGTACTCCATACACAAGTATAGATAATCTTCTGACTGGAAAGAGTGATATAATGTTACAATGAACGGATGATTACTTGTCGCAAGAATCTCTTGCTCTGCAAGGGCTCGCTTAATCTTGTTTCGCTTGATCATTTCCTTCTTGCTCAGTACTGTAACCAGTTAGTCCTGATCGTGGTAAGAAATATTGAGGATCGACCCACTCTTCATGGCGTAAAGCCTGCTGCTCTTCTTCTCCCTCACAAGATACACCTTGCCAACATCTCCCTTTCCGATAAGTTTTATCTTGTCAAAGCTCGACGGACTAACTTCAACATTGCGGACCTTGATCGAATTGGAGCTATAGGTTCGTCGGAAAGCCATCGCGGTGTTGGGGGCAGGTAGAGCAGCAAGCACATCATCGGAAGTGGCATGTTTAGCCTTTTCCTCGGCTTGCTGGGCCTTTGCTGACTCTATAAGACTGAGCGAGCCTGAACTTGAAATAAGAGGATCTTTGCCGAGCTCAGCAGTCGCAGGGCGCTCGTTGTTGGGGTCGCTCTTTGAGAATAGACCTTGCGCATTAGGTGCACTGGCGACTCTCCTAAGTCTTCGGGCAAGCTCTTCCTTGGTTTCGCTGGTAGTCTGATCCGTTGTAGTACTTCCATCGGGCCCTTGAATCTTGAGACTTGGCGTGTCCGGGGGGCTCGGGGGAACAGAATCGGCATTGTGATGACGCAATCCTGGTTGGCCTTGATGGGCAAAATACGGGTTCGCATGTGCTGTAGGGCTCATAGCTTCATCCAACTGGTTACCCTCGCTGGCCACTGTGTGCGCGCGCAGACGGCCGACTGTATTACTAAAGAATTTGGTATGACGGGACTTGTTGGAGGCATCGGGAGTAGTGGCAGTCGAGGTCTTTTCCTTGTCCTTCTCCTTCTCCTTATCGCTAGCGCTGCCGGTGCTACCTCCAGTATTCATGCGAAAGAAGTTGCGCAAGCGATGGCTGACCTGGCCGGAGCCATTGGGGGTCTTTTGAGACGGCATGGCGACAGTAGCGGTAGCAGTATCGTCGTTAGATACGTTTGGATGGATTGGGACGGAAACAGATTTGGTGGATTTTAGATTAGAGATTCGCATCCATATTCGACGGAGTAGACGAGGCGAAGATAATGGAAAGGTTTGGTTGTTGTGATGTTGAAGGCGAATAGAAGCTCGGCGTGTGGAGTTGTTGCGATCGTGTGTTGTTGGGATGTGAGTATACTGGGGTGAAGCTGTTGAAGGGATGAAAGAAGGAACGTGATCTGGACCAGCAGCAGGAGCAGTACCAGTACCAGTAAGACCAGAGATGTTGAAAAGGGAGGAAGAAGACACCAGAGCCTCAGAGGAATGACGCTGGTCTTGAGACCAAGACTGGGTCAGGGTATGGGGCTTGGTCTTGGTCTTGGTCTTGTCAAGCTGGGAATTGGATTGGAAATGGGCCATGCCAACGGGAATGGGGGCGGCGTCGGAAGAGTTTGCTGCCTGAGGCGTCATCTTTCTTAGGTCGGCCCCTCCACTATCGGCCGGCTACCCGCTAAAGCTAGCGATGGCAGGGTCTTACCTCACCTCCTAACGCCTCGCCTCTCAACTCGCCCGCCTCGTACCTCGTGGCTTAGATAGACCAGGCTGTCCGCTTCTAGCCCTCTAGGGTTCCTTGGCGAGCTCTGGAAACCGCCAAGTTGAGTTGGTAACGTTATCTTAGGTTGCTGTGCCTGTCTTACAAAGCCAAACCCGCTCGCCGCTCGGCACCTCGGTCTCGTCTTACCGTCCGCAAACTCCGGGGAAGGATTAAGCAAATTAACAAAAGATGACAGCCCAGCAACCGGTACGAGAGTTGCTCTATGGGTGTGATATGCTGATTGGTGTTTGTCTGTCTTTCGGCGACATTCCAGGCCTGGCGAGCCGCTAAACTGGTAGGTTTCAACTCAGTCGTTGCGCTAGAATCAAGAGGCGCCGATAGCGTCCTGCACTGCCAGATCGGAACAGGTACCTTGTGGGTTCTCGATGTTTGGTTCCCGTAGTTGTACTATAATTGCGCTGTGTCTCTGTAACGACAAAGTTGAAGCTGATCAGTTGAGTGAGGCGATAACTAACTAATCGCCGCATGACGACCCTGTGGGGAGACATGAGACAGGGCCCCGAAGGACTCACCCTGTTTGTGGAACGACACCAACGACATCCGAGTTGACGACGTGACAAAGAATGACTCTACATAGTAGACGTGGCTTCGGGATCTAGTAATGAGCCCCGGTCTCTCAATTCTCAAAGTGCCAAAACTAAATGGTCCAGTAATATCACGGCAATCTTCTCTTCTGCTTGTTCACAGTTCAACTACACTGAAACCAGTGGCATGGTAGAGGCTCAATAACCGTTCAAGGATCATCAAAGACTAGTCAGCCGTGCTTTACTAGGTAGCCCTAGTAAACAAATCTGACTACATACCCAGTTGTCAAGTCATGCACAACCAAGACTAGCATCTAATATTGGGGTGCATAGGGTGTAAACTTTACACCCAACATCTTGCAAGTTTATTCATTCATAGCAACAAAGGTCAAAGCCATTGCATAATAGCTTTGGACTTGAGCAACTACTTTTTACAAGGGACGGCTACTAGTGATACCTTGTCATTGACACCTTTCATGATTTTGCCCTTCCAAACACTCCGATATCAATCATGATCGACAAACATGAAGCTCAGTGAGCTGAAATAAGCATAAAGTCGGGATGATGCAGGCTCAGAGTTGATCGGTCTGATGACAACATTAGACTCGGAACTCCGTCATGTACCCTAAACGATCGCGTCGAGAGGTCTAGTTAAAAAAATAGGTACCAGCAAGGGATTTGAATGTACAGGACCTCCTCACGCCAATCCTTTGGATAGGACGGAAAAACTATGCAAGCGTTATGGCCTGTGGGCAGGAGACCGCTTAATTCAAGGCTCCGATCACACTCCACAAACTGGTGCCTACAAACACCAAGTCCAAAGACGACTAGCATCATGATGTAATTATTCTAAGCCCATTCACCCTTTCCATTTTATATGCCTTCATTCAGAAGAGTCTCTAAAAACGGTATAGAATTTACTTTCTATTCTTCTTCCCAGCCCACGCTGGCAAGTATTCCATCATGCCGCCTATTCCAGCTCAATAGTGCCACGAGGCTTTGAAGTTGCTAGAACTCTAGTATATATAACTATAGGTAATGGGATACAGAATCCTGTCTGCTCTCCTATAGTCAAGCTACCTAGTAAGAGGCGTATGTAGTTAGGTCAGTGCCGACCGGCGAATCCCTAGTGTTGTATTTCACGATATTAACTTTTGGTGTTTTGCCCGGTGTGGGTCGTCCTTTATGGCTACCAAGTAACCCGTGCATAATAAGAGCTCACGAAACAAACATGGTTGGCATACATGTTTACAACTGATTTTGTAGCGCATCTTGTCTTTCATACTGGGTTATCGAGCAGTATTTGTTCACTCAGTTGACTAGATGTGTTGTTTTTTTGTCCTCCTCTGCCCCTACCGAGAAATCGATTGGCAAAAGCGACACAACTGGCGGCGTAGTTACCGATCTAGCCAATATCGCGATATTCTTGTAAAATATCGTCGACTGATAGGGTGAAGTCTTTTGTAAGCGAAAACTGAGTGGGCTCATACGGTACATGTGCTTACACCCAGTAGGCAAGCTAAACTAAAGTACCTGTGTCGAGTGACCCAGCCAAATTCGAGGCCATACAGGTCTCTTTAAGCCTCGGTTTCTGATTGGCTTATTGTCAAGCATTACAGCCAAAATGGGAAAGGGCACAGTCTCCGGTCCGTCTCGTTAGGTTTATCTGACGGTTTCGCCGCTACTGTCGTGACCGTCTTCTTCCTCTTACTTTTCAATACGACACGATAGACGCAACGATACAACATCTTTACCGCTTCGACCACTGTAGGCAACACACCAACATCAAATTGAACAATTACACATCATGGCCCGTGGCAACCAGCGCGAAAGGGACCGCCAGAAAAACGATGAGAAGAAGAAGGGGCAAGTTCGTGGCACCCTCGGTCCCCTCTTCACCTGTTAACAATAGCGGACAAACTAATGCAATGTTTTATTCACCTATAGAAAAAGGCCAACGACAAGTCCGGTTATCAGATGCAGCACGAAAAGGAGTCCGACGCTGAGAAAATGCGAAGGAAGCAGGCTGCTTGTATGTCAACCCCCCTTTTCACCACGACAAATTCTCGACCGCAATGACGACGAAGCGATATGCATTTATCCCCTCTCCTCCCCTCCCCCAAAAAAGAGGCCATATGCTGACAGTAAAATTCATAGCTGACGCCCGTCGGGCCGCCGAGGGCAAGAAATAAATGCTTCGAAGATGCTGTACTCCTTGAACAACAACAACCCGCTGCAAGAGATGGGAAACCAAAATTAGGTATAATGTGGGTTTCTCGGAGGCAGACACTCTCTTCAAACCCGACGAAACGAAACTATTTTTTGGGTAGCACAGGCGAAGCGGTGCAATAACATGGGTTGCCTTTCGGAAACGGTTTCAATAGCCTCTTGAATACATCAGATCGATGATGGTCCTCGTGATGGCTAAAACGTAGCTCCAGGTTCCTTGTCAGGTCTTTGCTATTCTTGACACCTGCTCGTAGCATGGTCATGGGCAGAGGATCAACAAACTTGTGATGTCTTTATCGAGATATTTGTCTGTGGCCTTCGGCCTGTCTGGCGATATTATCAGAACTTACTTTACCAACTAGCAGTATAAGAGGAACAGGGTACATCTTTCTACTCCCAGCTGGCCGGTTGGTGAAAACCCTCTGCGCTGCGCTAGTCAGTTGTCTCCGGGGTTTTTGAACTCTGGCCCACACATCTTCACTTAATCACATTTTGAGAACTTCCATCATCCCATGAATACTTCATCCCATTAACTAACTAAACTCATCTTCAGACCCGTGAAGATTTTACACAGAGCCATCTAGGCTACTCGTACAGAATTCGAACCGTCTAAACCCCATAATTGGTACATCCAGGTTATAACATATTCAACCTTGGCCCTCCAGTCTCCCTGTGGTATCAATTCTCTCATTCATGATGCTATTACTTTAGCTCAGACCATTCATGTTCATGGGTAGAGCACCTAAAGAAGCTGTTAGTTGAGATAATCATGAGCAGTCGAACGTATGAACTTACCCGCCATGCCGCCAAATGCCCCAACACCTTGAGCCTGCGCATCTGGGAAAGAACCAGCTGCACAAGACACCATGCACACGCAGCTACCCTCGCTCATATGTCCCTTGCCAGGTACTACTCCTGTGTGCTCGGGAGGAGCCGGAGCGTCAGGAGCTGGAGGCTGAACTGCCTCCTCACCAGGCTTAGCATCAGCAGGTGGAGCGACAGGCTGGGTTTCGGCAGGCTTAGACTCGGCCGGAGGCTTAGCAGCTTCGCCGCCTGTGATGGGAGTCTGAGCGCCGTCGCCCTTTTGCTTGATGGCGAGCTCCTTGAACTTGGCATGTGTCTTCTCAGCTGAGGGGTTGATGGAGAAGACCATGCCCTGACCGCAGTGATTGCCTTGCTTGCAGTAGAACCCTGCTGGAGATCAGTACATATATCGAGATGTATCAGTTTTTATACTTACATAAAGGAGTATCAACCATGACTTGCATAGCGACTTGAGGAGGAGGCGAAACAGTGTTGTTAGGGTTCGCCATGAACCCAGAGTCCATACCGCCCTCGAGGATATCGCAAGGAGTGTCAAAGGCAGATTGAGAAACGGTGTGGTTCTGGGACAGGAACTCGAAGACCACGGTGTCGCCGATAGGAACATCGTGAAGCTCCTCAGGTTGATAGGTCAAGCCTCCCGGGCCTCCAACCGTGACGGTGTGTTGAGCAGGCTTCGCAGGCTCAGTAGCTGCTGCACCTTCTCCTGCGCCCTTGGTGACGGTCTGAGTAACAGTGACCTTTTCGTTGATGGTGGTAGTGGCAGCACCGGCTCCAGGGTTCGCCCAGATGATAATGATCTCGGTCTTGTGGCCTTTGGTAACTTCGTGACCATTGAATTCCTTAAGATCTTTCTCTAGGCCGGCTTCCCAGCCAGCCTCTTGTTCATGTTGCAGGTGGTTGGTCCGTCGTACAGGCTGCCCAGGCAAGTCGAGGAAGAGCGCCATAGACAGAGGCGCAAAGGCGGCCATAGCCAGAGAAGCTGATGTCTTCATGGTGGTGATAGGTAATGTTTAGGTATTAAGAAAAGGGAAAAATGATGGCAGTGAGATCGATCTAGCGATTGAGAACACAATAGTGAAGAGGGCCTGCCTTCAAAGAAAGGAATTTCCAAGTGCGTAAAAGAATGAAGCACAAAGAACAGTTGAAGAGTGATGAGAGTATGAGGATGAGTATCAGCATCAGTCGAGGAACAGGTGCACCTTATTATACTGCATCATGGCTACCTATTCAAACAACCGCCAGGCCTGCAACCCCCTTGGGAGCTGAAGTCTCAAACACATGCTCGAAACACGGCCATTGAAGCAGCCGGCTCTTGATCTTGCTTCGGTGGCTGCAGTTCCGATAATGTGCTATAGTGCTGTGGTTTTCCTATGAAACACTTGTTGATGCGGGGGTGGTCTCTGTGACAACTACGTCTCGGATCGCGTTTGGTGTTTTGGAGTTGAAACCCTTTACCATAGCCACGCCCATTAAGAGCGCCAAGCGAATGAGATGCAACGAAAAATGGCTTAATGGTTTCTTATGTAGCGCCGAGTATAGGTCTTTAACTTAATTAAGCGCATATTGAGTTGCATCGGTTGGCGATAGCAGGGGGTCTTAGCAAAGCCATGAGACTCTTCTCTGACGGGACGAGACAACTCCGGCGAGCCAAGGACGGGAGTGATCTTCTCCGTCTACGCTAATAGTGAGAGCCCAGCCTCGTGAAATGTATGGTTTACCAGCGAAGTCCTCAATAGCATCAACATAATGATCGCCAGAACCAAACTGCCAAGCTCTTAAATGTATATATCCGCCGTTTGAACGTAACGGTATATGTTTCACCACGACTCGCCAACATCGAGGTACCATTGAAGCTAATAAACCCATTAGTAGGCACGTTATACAGTAACCCTTTTTCGCATCTCGTTTATCTTTTGATTGAATGATTCATGTTTCTTTGAACCTCAGCCCGCTCTGAATACTACTGGTATTCATGTAATCAAGTGCAAAACGGTCCATCTCGAAAGATCGTGTCGTCTTGGCAGAGCTGCCAGCAAACAGATCAATTATGCCTTTGCTCTGAATGCACTATCAATCATTCATAAAATCTCGGACGATGTCGGCCTGCGTCAATCAACTGCCCAGATCTGAGCTCGAAGCTCTCAGTTCAGAGCCCAGTGCATCAGACCAAGCTACAATATATGTTACTCGAGCAGTAGAACTGCATTCAAGTTCCTCATGTTTCCGCTTGAGGAATTACATCAAGGACATACCTTTAGGTAGTTAAACGCGCGAAACCTATACTATACTTAGTATTTCTCTATAGCTTGAACCACAGCTCTGGCTGGAACTATTTCTGATAAACTCACAGATGTCTTAATACATCGCGCACAAGCAACTTTCGGCTTATGCCACCCTCATTATTATAGCAATTGCTTTGATGCTCCTCCTCCAAATCCATCCCCGCAGAATTCTCCCCAGGTAAAGGAGGCCAGTCTTGTGCTCGTCAGCTAGCCGGCAGAGAATCCTCTACCCAAGCCATGACTTCATCAGTTGAGTGTGGAATCAACTATCAATTCCTGATGTTCGAGAGGAACCCAAAGGGTTCTTCGCCTAGGAACCTGGATTCTGTTGAGCTTGTTGCTGGCCCTCGTACAGTCCTGTGTAGTAGCCAGCATAGTACCATGACATAAGAAGTTTCTTCAAGCTCTCGTCTCGCACTGTTGCGCTTTGATCAGTCCTACATGATCGAAGGGGATTGCAATAGGTTTCGACTTACCAGAACCCAAAACGGTCTGCACCGGAAAAGAAGGGAGGCCTTGAGGCGCAATTGGTCCCTTAGACTCGTTGCGCGATGAAGATAACTCCTGGGATGGTCAGTTACACTGAGGACCAAAGCTAGTGGAACAGTTCCCATGGATGATACGTACCATATCGGTGTCCAGTGCTTCTTGAGCAGAGGCCGACTCCAAGCCAGCCTCTGCAGCTTCTGTGTCTTGAGGTTGGTCAGGCTCAGGCTCTGCCTTGACTGCGGTCCTGGGTTAGCATGTTAGTAAAGGGGCTTAGACATCTGATACACTCACACTTACTGGCTCTTAGCTTCCAGATCCCGTACACTGCCACCTTTCGCGTGAATACTGTGATATTTCTGTCAAGCATCTGTCAGCAGCTAGTCACGATGCCCTCATCATGGGTGCCTACTTTGTACTCTGCTAGAGCTTCATTCCATGAGTCGATCAGAGCAGAATCATCCCACATCTCCTCGTGAGTCAAATTTTCTTGATTTTTTGACATCTTGGGCGTTGATATGGCGAGCTTCCAGAGCTGAAGTATTCAAACAACCTGTTGCTCAAGACAACTCGAGAGTCGATGAAGAGGGCCCAAACGGTGATGGCTCGAACTTTTGGAAATTGACGGTACAGTAAGTTCAGGTTAATGCTTAGTGTCTTCCGCTTCGCAAAGTAAAGTGTTTAATATGAACGTGTCGCGTGGAGAGATGATCACATTATCCGTCTATCGCAAGTCGTTGTAAGCTTCAGAAGCTCCAGGCACCTTTTAGTGGACCAAGCCACTGAAGGATACTCAACTCCCACCATTCCCGATAAACTGATAGTGGACGCTGCTCCTCACCGCCTAAAGCAGACATGGCAGAATCCCAATTTTTTCCCATGGCCCACGCATCTTTTTCTGCGGGAGTCTAGCTTTTGCGTTTCTAGGAACAAGACAACCAAACCAAACACAATGGCACCAGAACTGAGAAAGCGAAAGTGTGAGTGACCTTTCACACAATGTTTTTTCATACGCTAATTATTCCAAGCCGTATCTGAGGCCCAGAAGCCCAACGGCGCTGCCAAAGCCGCCCAGGCCAAGCGAAAAGGTTAGCATACCCAACACCCACGATGTCGATTTCATCGCTAACGCAGCTCTAATAGCCCCCGAGGATGCGTCGCCTGTGTCGCTGAAGAAGCAAAAGTCTGTCAAGAAGACTGCCGTCACAACCAAGACCGCTGCGAAGCCGGCGCAAAAGTCTAAGAAGAGCAAGCCCGAGGAGGTTAAGGTCGTCGAGGAGGAGTCCACCACACTCGATATCCCCGATGAGTCCGAATCAGAAGCCGAGGAGGGCAAGGAGGTCCAGGCGATCGTGGAGCAGCTGGATTCCGGCGATGAGGATATCACCGAGGGCGACGCCAGCTTCAAGCCTGGTCAGGATGTCGGCAAGATCCCCGAGGTCTCCAAGGACGTTGAGAAGGCCGCTCAAGCTTCCAACGAGGACGCTGGCGTTATCTACGTCGGTCGCATTCCCCACGGTTTCTACGAGCACGAGATGAGACAGTACTTTGAGCAGTTTGGCCCCATCGTTGCGCTACGACTCTCGCGAAACAAGAAGACCGGTGCCAGCAAGCACTACGCTTTTGTCAAGTTTGCCGAGGCCTCTACCGCCGAGATTGTGTCCAAGACCATGGACAACTACCTCTTGTTCGGTCACATCCTCAAGTGCCGAGTCATCCCTAAGGATCAGGTTCATGAGGATATGTTCAAGGGCGCCAACCGACGATTCAAGAAGGTTCCCTGGAACAAGATGGCTGGCCACAAGCTTGAGAAGCCTTTGTCCGAGTCTGCGTGGTCCAACAAAGTGTCCAAGGAGAAATCCAAGCGCGCAAAGAAGGCTGCGAAGCTTAAGGAGATTGGCTACGAGTTTGAGGCCCCCGAGATCAAGGACGTGCCTGCTCCTGCTCCTGCTCCTGCGGCCATTGAGGATGGAGAGGGCGAGGTCAAGGCCATTGAGGCTGCGCCTGCTGAGAAGGAAGAGGAGGCCAAGGTTGAGGAGACTGCTGAGGTCGCTGAGCCCGAGACAGTTGTCGAGGAGACCGAAGTTGTGACCAAGACGAAGCCAGTCAAGGCAAAGGCCACAAAGGGCAAGGCGACAAGGGCAAGCAAGAGCCGCAAGGCAAAAGCTTGAGTGCAGAATTATTCAGTTCAATTTGGTTTCGGAGTTTAAAGCGGCATAGATATAGGTCAAAAGATCCATAATGAAATGAATGCAGGTTGGACCATCACCATGTTTCTTGTCACAATTGATAATTCTTTGTCTATGATATTGGTATGTACGCACATAAGCGAACCCATAGCACTCATAGTAAATAAAAGAGCAAGCAATGGGATTATGAAAGGCGATCATGGTCTACTTCGCGCTTGATTGTGAAAAAGCCACGGGAAACAATGGCTATTTCAAAAGTGTGATGGCGAAGATGGAAATATGTGAAGAAGAAAAAGATTTGAAGCGCGAGCGCGATAAGAAAAGGGCATCGTGGGGATCCACTTGTTGATGACTAATCTAGATAGCTTCATTTCGCCAAATCCATGTGAAGGAAGCTGAGGTGTTTACGTGAAGTGTTCTAGACGGATATCATTTATTCAAAGTTTCATGGTAATCTATTATAAGACTTGGGGTTTGGATAACTCCGAAAGTTGTCTATATTTCGTCAGCTGTTGGTTGCGTTTAGGTAGGTTCGTCCTTACAACAATGACAATGTTACATAGTTGGTGTGTGAGCCTTGGGCAAGGCCTGTGGTTCGAGTACTGGAATACTTAAATGATAGCCTATGCATGTGAAAATGCATGTGAATAACTGTTAAGCTTACAGCATGAGAAGCTTGCCTCGACTAGTTTCCAGCCTCGGCTTGGAGAATATGCGAACCGGATATTAGGATCGATTTACAGAAGAAAGAAGAGCTGTGTGAATGAAATCGTTCACATTCTAAATCCAAGGTGAGTAGTTGTTATGAAGCAGGCGAGTACAACGAAAGGAAACGAGTGCTGTAGCAAGTTTAAATGATCAGTTCAGTCGGTGATTGGAGGACTAACTTGAAAGCTAGGTGCCGTTCGGTGTTTTGTGTAGAGTCGGTCTTTGTATAGTAGCTACCTCAACCAAAAGTCATGATATCACGTCATCCATCGAGACTTTTCTTAGATGTTTCAGACAACAGATAGATCTAAGTGATCAAAGTAGAGAAATGATATAAATTTGAGAATCTGTAACAAATGCTATTGCTATTCGCCGGCCGGCAGTTCGGAGCCGATCTGACGCCGCAGCCGTTGAAACGTTCCCGATTCTAGGGCATCTCCAGGTGTTGGCGTCCACTAAATTCTAGTGGAGTGGGCCGTGATTACCGTGACGCCAGCTGGGGCTGACGTGGTACAGAACTGGAAATCTCCCCCAACACCAGGGAGGGAGGCCACTCTGTCGTATACTGTACACGTACCTAGCTCCTGCATCCGATTCGCATCCATTCGCGTAAAGCAACCTACCTAACCTAACATAACTCAATCCCCTCCACTGGCGCTAGGATACAGCACCGTACCTGCACGACATTGAGCCTCTTGCATGCCCTACCCAGCTCATCATGTCCTCCACTGCAGCAGCGAATCCGACCCAGGCCACGAATTCAGGTGCGTGCAACCCCTACCCCTGCAATTGAGGTGGGAATGGAGATTCGAGAACGTGTCCTAACGATGGGGGCTCGCTTCCTACATGTGCAGGGTCGGCCAAGAAAAAGAACAACAAGAAGAAGAAGAACGCCAACAAGAACAAGGCCGCTGAGCAGCCTGGTAGTTCTGAGGCTCAGCAGGGTTCGGATAAAGATAGCATCCAAGAGGAACCCGAAACTCCCACTCAAGCTGTACGTAGTCATGACGCTTCCCATATCATGCAATTGCGCGAGCGCTGACATGTGTCAACCTCATAGGAGACGCCAGTCGATGCAGGTCAAGACCAAGACGAAGCCGCAGACCGAGATACTCCCGTCGAAAGTAACGGGCATGCCGTAGAGCCCAAGAGCAACGGGCTCACACCTGATGGCGAAAAGGAAAAGGCCGACGATTCAGACACCTCCGCCAAGCTAGAGGCCATGAGCCAGGAACGAGAGGCCCTACGGGCCGAGGTCGAACAGCTACGGAAACAGCTCGAGAGCATCCAAGAATCACACAGCAATGAAGTCACGCAACTCAAGAGCGACCTCGAAGAGAGCAATGCTGCCAAAGAGTCCGCCGAGGAGGAATATCAGACCCTGCTTGGCCGCGTCGAGAAGATCAAGCAGACGCTGAGCGACCGGTTCAAGCGCGACAAGGCAGAGTTGGAAGAGAGCAAGGAGCGTATAGAGGAGCTCGAGGCAGAGAATGAGGAGCTAAGGAATACCGCTGTGTCATCTGGCGATGATGTCGCCAAGCTAAAGGAGGAACTACAGGATGCGACCAGGGAGCTCAACACCCTTCGGAGTCGAAACAATCTATCAGCACAGAACTGGAGCAAGGAGAAGGAAGAATTGATTCGCCAGGTCCAGCATCTCAAGGAGGAGATGGATACAACTGCAAACGCCATGGGCGAATGGGAAGTTATCGCCATGGAAGAGCGATCCATCAAGGAGAGCTTAAGTGACAAGGTCTCCGAACTAGAGGAGCAAGTCATTGTCCTACGACAAAACTACGAGAGTGCCACCGTAGACCGGGATAGTCAGGCGACACTCATCGACAACTTGCAGAACGCCCTCCGTGAGATTCAAGATGCTCGTAAAAAGGAGCTTCGGGACATGGTTGAAACAACGGAGGCGCAGGTACAGGAGCTCAAGAAGCTGCTGCGAGAGGCTGACGCCCGTGCCAACGAAGCTGAAGCTGCCAAGCAGTCTCTCACACAAGAGCTTGAGCGAACAGCACCCTATGAGAAGGAGGTCAAGGAGAAGAATCTCCTGATTGGAAAGTTGAGGCATGAGGCTATCGTGCTGAACGATCATTTGACCAAAGCACTACGATATCTCAAGAAAACCAAACCAGAAGACAACGTAGATAGGTATGCTTTGGTCTATATCTGCTTTTGAAAACTCATACTAACTCGAATTAGACAAATTGTCACCAACCATCTCCTCCACTTCCTCACACTCGACCGCGGCGACGCAAAGCGTTTTCAGGTCCTTCAAGTCATGGCTGGCTACCTAAACTGGACCGATGAGCAACGCGAGCAAGCCGGCCTCGCTCGCCCAGGTACCTCAACAAACTCTCTCCGCCTACCCATGTCACCATTCACACGCACGCCAAGTTCACCCAATCTCAACACTGATGTATTTTCTGAGTCAACATCCGCAAAGGACAAGGAATCTTTGTCCGAGCTGTGGGCAAACTTCCTGGAGCGTAGCGCGCAAGAAGGGGCGATGGAGCCGCCAAGTAGAAAGGGCAGCGCGAGCAGTGCAGCTACGGGGCCAGCAAGACCAGAGTCGACAAGGTCGGATTCTAAGAGTTAATGTGGAATGCGGGAGTTTTGATGGCTATCACACTACAAATAAGGGGAATGGACACGGTGTATGTTTCAAGTGGTTGATCATCGGAATGAATGGGAGGAACATAACAACATTGACAGGCATGGTCACAAGAGTAAAGAAGAGAAAAGGACGAGATATGGTTTTCATGGTTATCCAGGCCAGGTTTTGACGGTCATAGACCTCTATGTATGAATAGCTCTTTTACAAGGAGAGTTGGAATAATACGCAGGAGGACGGGTTAGATTCTAACCATCATCCGCCGCTTCTGCCTGCAATGACTGCAACACATTCTGTGCATACCCTTCAGCATCCCTCGTAATAGTTCCAACATCAATGCGATTGCTCAGAGCATCGTTGACTCCCTCTACAACCTCTCTCTCCTCCATGACCTCGCCCATAAGACGCACTTCATGGCTCCAGTAGGCATGGCTACGTGATCGAAGGTCTTCGTCACGTAGCGCCGTGTTCTTGACGATACCCAGGGCACTCAACTTGCTCTTTACGATAAGCAAAGCACGAGAAGTTGCCTCAATCCGCTCCACAGGCGAAGGTGGCTCGACGAATGCACGGTTCGTGGCGGATAGATACAGCACCCATCCAAGGATTGCGTCGAAGATCGCAAGAGTCACCAGACGCGCAACCCGAGCAGTCCAGTAGAAAAAGTCAACTTCTGATAGACGCAGAGCCCGAGCATTGGCTTGGTAGTTGTAGGAGTTGACAAAGTAAATATCAAGGGCGGCAATGACACCAGCGGCCATGGTGGCCTTTGGTCGCCATTGAGCACCAGGTCGACCTGTGAAAGTAGGACTTGTAACGAAAGCGACGGCGAATAAGTTGGCGATGTGAGGCCATAGAAGCTGCGGAAGGGCGTAGTTGAAGAAAGTCTTTGGCTCATCGGAGCTACAGAACGGACAGTCTGCCAGCACATCAGGGCCAAACTGCAGATAGAGCAGACGACTTTCCAGGTTGACGAATCTGCCCCTTAGGGCTTCGTCCTGCTTTGTCAGGACATTATCAGGCCTGCCCACAGCGACGCGGTTGAACAGAACGTCGACGGGAATCTGGAGACGGCTCTGCGTGCCGAGGAAAAGGTTCTCTGGGGCGAAGGGAGGGAGGGTCTCGAGGATGTAACCGATTATTAGAAAGGCGAGGAGGGCGAGAGCGATGCGGACTCTGGTAGGCGCGGGGATGATGGGTGCATGTTGAGCGCGAGAAGAAGCGCGGGCGGAGCGGTAGTAGGATATGGCTTTTGGTAGGAGCATAGGGCCAAAGAAGAGGGCCAGGGAGCGAATGCTGGTTAAGGTTAGCGATTGTATGATAGAGTTGGATAGTTGATGTAAGTGACAGCGAACGATGTAGGAACAGGAGATATAAACAGGAATATCTAGAAAGTAACTTACGAGTCCCAAGGAATCGCCATGATGGCGAATATCAGACCGAGCTGGTCAAGGTCCTTTGTTGGTTATGAGATGTCAAGTTCAGATTGACACGGTTGTTACAAGTCGACTAAGGTAGACAAGGCTGAGCGACGTCAGTTCGATAAAGCAAAGGTGGCGCCAAGGCTGTCTTCGGCCATGTGGGGGCTCAGATTGAGTGGGGCCGACGTCTTCTTTTTCAACGTAAAACCTCCAATTTTTCTTCTCGTCAACTTTTCTCTCTCTTCTTCAACTCATCACAAACCACCATCTTTCTTCTCTCCTTCAGACACTTTCTCCCCTCTAACCATAGCTCAATAGCGCAATACTATGGCTCTCGCACCGTTATTCACAGCTTCCACTTCCTCTCGTGACATCTCGTGTACAGTTGGCACTTTCGAAGCTTTGGCGATCTCTCCGTGGTCGCTAGAGTCAATATGTTGCCTAGATCAAGCCCCAAATACCCTGCCAAGGGTTATTCTCTGTCGTGTTACAAAGTCTCAGCTCCGGCAATGAGGAACTTTGCGTCAAATTTTCTAAGAGATACATTCCACCTCGTAGTCAAGTTATTTGCTTGTTAAGACATGTTTTTGCATTATGTGTGGAAACTAGCTATCTACTGCATGCATGTACAATGGTGTTTGCTTATGACTTTTTCTTCTCTGCGGCAACCTTCTCGGATGCAACAGGTGCCTCCTTGGCCTTGGCCTCCTTTGCGTTGAGTACCAGACCAGCAACACCCACGATCAGGTCGCTAAAGAGAGCGATAACTCCTGTGCAAGCCAACTGCCAAGAGGCAATGCTGACACTTCCGATGGGAGCGCGAGGGAATGACAGGATCCATTCTGCGTAGTAGGGGAACCAGCCGTGTGGCAGCCAGAACATGGGCTCGGTGGCGTACCAGAAAGGGAGGAAGTATTGCGGCGCGCGGGTTACGATGATGCGAAGCACGGTGAGAGTTCTGTCGAAGTTGGTTCGCGACGCCTCGGTGGTTTTCTCTGTAGGCACATATGTCAGTCATCTGTCTGTTTCCCTAGCTCGTATTGCAGTGTATTGAGACGTACTGGTCTTTTCTAGCTGTTCGAGCAGCTTGTCGTGCTGGCGGCGTAGCTTTGCCCACTTGGCAAACTCATCCTGACTACTTGTAGCATTCAGGTCCCGACGGACCTTGAGGTAGTCGGCCTGAAGCTTGCGCTGCTCGCCTGCGGCCTTGGCTGTCGGTACAGGGAGGAAGTTGATAAGAGTCCAGAGCTTCTTCAGTTAGTGACAGGACCTAGAGGGTATGATTTCGGGAAGAGAGACGAACCAAGTTGTTGATTGCTGTAGCTCCAATGGCGTTGACGAGGTTGACAATCACCTCGACGATGAAGATGCTAAGCATGAGAGAGGCCATTTTTGCGGATCGAGAGATAACTAGAAGTGAGAAGAGAATCGGCGGACTATGTGCGCACTCTGTGACTGTCCAGCGCCAACTTGTGCTCGTGATGGTGATAACGGTTTTGGTGGTTTTGTTAAACGTGGTCAAGCCATGTCATAACCCCGACACTTGCATGGAGCTCCATTCAACCCCTCCACACCCACATCAGCTCCTGTGAACTTACCCTATACTCTTACTCATACCTTTGTTTGCCCAACAGTTCCAATGTCGAGAGCGCTTGATGAAGAGGTAAAGGAGTCTCTTAGACATGGCGATCATCATTCGGTGTTTTTGGAGATCTCAAATGTTCTGACGGAACCTTCTGAAGAGCTCCTCGAGATTGAATTACTAGGCAAAAGCCATGTTCTTGATCCCAACGTGACGATATTACGAGACAGCAATGCCGTTGCCATACCAAAGTTACGCCTAGTACAGGGTTTCATGGTGGCACGCAAGCTGTTTTTGAGCTTTCTGAAAGACAACCAGAGCGTCTCAAGAGATGAAATAGTGAGGTCAACAGCCGTCATCCTGTTGATGGATCCAGAGCACTTGACAGCCGCCAACACAAGAAAGAGGCTCATTGTGACCAAGTTGCAAGAGGGGGACTTCACAGACATACTCAAGCTCGAGAAGCACTTGGTGGATAGTTTACTAACTAGTCGGCTTCACCGACATACCAAGTCACCAACGCTATGGAACCACCGTCGATGGCTGATGGATCAGTTCCATCTTCATCATGTCAACATCCCGGCCGAGGATGACATTGCGAGAATCATCATGATATCCGGAGAAAGGCATCCCCGAAACTACTACGCATGGTGTCACGCTAGATACCTAACAAACACCTTCATTACACCGTCTCAAAGTGCAGAAGAAGCTCTATCAAAAACGATCACCATAGCACAAAAGTGGTGCTTTGCACATCACAATGACATATCCGGCTGGCAATTCCTAGCATTCCTGCTTGATAAACACCCTACCGAGACATCATCTACCTTTCTTGAGACGTTGAAGCTCGCAGGCTCGTTTAAGTGGCGCAACGAGTCTGTCTGGTACTTTCTTCGACACATTGCTGGATGGGGAGCTACCAACACCGATCTGGATGAATTCGAACTATTGCGACGAACACTTTGGGACAGCGCTCCTGAGAACGGGATCGAGAGGCGGACGCTTGAAAGAGCGGAACAGTGGACTGTGGTTAGCCAAGGATTGTCGACAGGTTCTTGAATGGAGTTGATGAAACTCGTGGGTTGCCTCACTACTATATTTTCGGGTACATGCGAAAATGAAACATGGGATCCTATGTTATTGGGTATAGAAATAAGAGGGAAAGCTCATGGGCACTCTCAATCTCGGCGGCGATTTCTACTACTCTATTGAGATGAGGATCAGCCGCGGCGCTCATTACCACTTTTTGGGGGCAACATATCACAGACTTATATACCGCTCATTAAAGAGAAATTGAAATATGCCTGATCGACACTATCCGAGCTGATGGTGCTGCACTGGCTGAAAGTCAAGGCTCCCTTGTCTTGCGGGGGTGAATAATTAAACATATCGGGAGGCATTGACGTTTCACAGCGACTGTTTCATCGGTGGGCTAGGTTGTTCCTTTGATGGGGACGAGCTATGAAGTCATTGATCAGATCAATGAAACGGTTCTATGCGAGATTGAATATCCATCAAGTAGCTTGGCATCATGCCATCAGGCTCAATGATTATACTGAGCTGTACATAGTCGAATCTCTATGCTTGGATACTGAAACCGTCTGGGACAAGTTGAGTTGTCATGCGACCCTTGACTCTGCTATTGGTAATGATGTAGATAGTTATTATGCGAGAGAAATAGACCTGAAACTGAATCAACAATATTTCAAGCTTGGAACGAGAAGTGGTAGCATCTTTGACACGGATTACATATATGGGATTTTGAAACAGTGCTCCAGCTGGGATATATCAGGGAGACTAAGTTATAGAGTATCAGGGTAGGCAATGTCTAATATCTCAACTATTCTAACCACAAAGCTATTCAATAAGATAAAGTGCAAGGAAGTTTACATGAAACAAACAACCTGACTCTACTACTACCCCAATGATCGATAGACTGTTACTCCTGGAGATAAACTTTGGCTGAGCCGTTACATCGACCCTGACAGTCTGATCTGACCACAGCCTTCCACTTCATAAAGACATCTCCGTTCGAAGAAGCCCACAATTGGAACAACTTCACGTAGCGTGATGACTTCCAGCATCGATCAAAGGTAAAGGGCCACGGTGAGAACTATACCGCCATGCTTATGCCGCGTAATCACACATGACAAAAAAGAAGCGCTCTCACATGCATCCGTCCATTGAAAACAGGACTTTGGAAAACTGGAGCTTGCTGAGCTGAGAGTTTTGAGGCGGGCTGACTCTGCAGTAGTCAGGGGAAGTTGGGAGTGGCGCCGTTGTTTGACGCGTAAGAAACAAAACTAGACTCCGAGTCAGTCGAAACGAAACTCGTACAGCACTAGACGACCCAATAATGTTGAAACATAGGATTGAGAGCTCGGTGTTAAGTCAGCTAAAGTTGCTGGTGAAGGTAGAGCCGCTGAGAGGATGTAATCTCGAACCTCAAAACGGTCAACACGTGTTTGACGCCATGACATTAAACTTCAAGGCCATGTTCCTGCATGTCGGACCGTTGTCAAGGTCAAGATAACGTTGTCTATCGAGGCCAATGCCATGAACTGATTAGCCAGGGAGAGATAGGAGGAGGCATCTGAACCACAATATTCCTCCTGGTTTCCACCGAACGCGTGTCTTTTTGCATTTCAAATGCCTGAATCAATCGGCGGAAGCTTGTTTTTTTTTTACCGCTTGCTCCACGTTGCTAGCACATCTCGTGTGCCACCGTATGCAGATCTTGAGTCTAACGCAGCCGAATGCACGCTGCTTATCGTGTCAGGGGCAGGGTGAGACGTTGGCGGCAAGCCTAGTTTCGGGAGGGTTTTTTGGTCAATTGAAAGCAGCATTACAGTGTAAGCCCACAATATCTGTATCGATTCTTCTGTCTAAAGTGATAGAATGAATACATCTGACGATACATTGAGGACAAGCATTTTCGGCTGATAACAAACTGCTGCTGTTACTACAAGGTTGCAATCTCCACATCCTCCACCGTAAACACTCCAAGCGGCTAACAGCAATGGACCATTCAGAGGCTGACGACCCCTGACTCTAGCAAGATGAACATGCGGTGGTCGGCCAGTAATGGACAGAGACACTGAACTGCTCTCAGATGCGTTTCTTCAAACCCCGGCCGCTTTGTCTTGGCGGGTTTAGCCCGCTAGCATCCACAAACTGGCATGTAGTTTAGTAGTTAATGCAAGCCACTGGAACCGGAGTCTGTGGAGATGTTTATTCGGCTCTTTGTTCAAGATGGACTCAAGACTCGAGAGGCTGCTGATTCTGCGAGGGACCATATATGGTGAGATACTTGGCATAAAAGTACCGAATTGTTGATCACTGAGCCAAGGTGTTTAATGTCCAATGGAGGCCCAGCGTAGCTTAGCTTGGATCTAAAGAGATGAGATATGGTCGAAAACGAGAAAAAGATCACCAAACATCGTATAAGCTGACACTAATACTAGTCCACTTCTTCTACGTCTATACGACTGATCTATTCTGACACCTCTCAGACGGAACTTAGGTATCCCTACCAGCGGCCTTCCTAAAAGAGACCAAAGCTACAACACTGTCAAGTCACTTTCACCCCTTGTCCCTAAGTTGTCTCGAACTACAACCTCGTCCTCTCCACCTCTCCCCATCTTTACCCACCTCTTCCCGTCACTCACTCATCCTATCTTTACTATACTTGCTATACTGTACCTTACCTTAATCACTAATAATCCCCTCCCTCCTCACTCCTTGACCGGCTTGTTCTTTTCTGTTTTGTGTCTTCGTCTTTGCATCTTGCATTTTCCTTTATTTCCTTGCCTTTCTTTGCCCTCCTCAGGAACGTTGCTTGCTTGCTTCTTCCCGGTTCCAACTTCCGAAGATTTTCAACGCCTTGTTCCAAAGAGAGACTCTTGTTTGGTACCACTGTAACCAAGTCGCTTCCATTGACGGCTTGTGTGCTGTGTTTCCTGGATATTCGCTTATCCTTCACTTGTGTTTGGTTATCAGTCGACACCTTCAAGTGTCATTTTGTTTCCCAATGCTGGTCTCATAATTCTAATCCTTTAATACATCCTGCCAACTTTGGCTCAAGAGGCCTCGCCTCTCCCATCGTTACTTCCAGTCCGGCTCGGCTTCTATTGACCGGACGCGTTTAAGACAATTCGTAACGAGCTGATCCAGCCTCGTTCCAACATCCGCATTGGTCTTATTCCATCCTTGTCCCAACCCAGTTCGCAGTTATATCAACTACATCCAGTTACAAATACACCACGAAACGGGGAGATTTGGGTTATTCTGGTTTCAATTTCAGCTTCAATATGCGCCCATCCGCCCTATTAACACAGTTGGCTTTTGCCTCATCCGCCCATGCCTTCTTCCCTTATAGTCCGAATTGGCGAAGCGATGTAGGACAAAAGCGTATGGGACGGAGTCCAAAGAGCGTTGGCAATGGTGGTAGCGTACGCATGGATATCAAGCAAAGGACGCCTCAGGTTTGTTTCACTGCAGAACTGTCATATGTCAACCTTGCATTAACCCATTCTCCTACAGTCAAGTCGGCCGATATCTGAGAGAGCTGCCCATGAAGCTGTCCGATTAGCTGCCAAGTATACTGGTGGAACAATTTCAAACGACAACGGATTGATCAAACGCGATAACAAGTACAGTGTTATGGAAGCCACTGAATCGACTAAAGACTATACCCAGGGTCTCGACCAGGACGGTACCGACTACTCGTACTTTATCGAGGTTGGAGTTGGTTCAAAGGAGAAGCCAATGTATATGCTCGTTGACACTGGTGCTGGCTCAAGTTGGGTTATGGGCGCTTCTTGTACCAGCAAAGCATGCTCGATGCACAATACATTCGGTCCCGACGACTCGGACTCACTCGAAACGAGTGATAAATCCTTCAGCGTTGCCTACGGCTCTGGAAAAGTATCTGGCAAAATGGCAACGGATACAATGACCGTGGCAGGCATGACCATCAAGTATCCATTTGGACTGGCCGATACGACCTCGGATCAGTTTATTGACTTCCCCTTTGATGGTATCCTTGGCCTTTCCATAACCAAGGGTGGCGACAACTTTCTCAATGCTCTGAAAAAAGCTGATGAGATTGACAAAATCATGTTTTGCGTCGCTCTGAACCGTGCATCCGACGGCACAAACGAAGGTGAAATCAGCTTTGGTTCACCGAACTCTGACAAGTACACCGGCAAAATTTCCTACACATCAATTGGCGAAGACAATGACTGGTCGATTGAAATGGACGATATGGGATACAATGGCGAGAAGGCCGATGTTGGTGGAATTCCCAGCTTCATCGATACTGGAACAACCTACATGTTTGGACCCCCGGACAAAGTCAAGAAGATTCATGCCCTGATCGATGGGGCACAGGGCAGCGACGACGGTACAACATTCACCGTGCCGTGTGACAGCAACGGCAACTTGACCTTGACGTTTTCTGGTGTCGATTACGTTATTTCGCCCAAGGACTGGGTGTCGCCCCCTAATAAAGAGGGCGAGTGTACCAGTAACATCTACGGTTTCGAGGTTGTCAAAGGAGCATGGCTCTTGGGGGACACTTTCCTGAAGAACGTCTACACGGTGTTTGACGTTGAGGGGCGTCGAATTGGTTAGTTGAAGATACCACAATGATTAAACCCTGACACTAATAAGAACAGGTTTTGCCAGCAGTGCCATTGCTGGTGGCTCTGATGATGACGAAAGCTCCGCAACAAAGACGAAGAGTTCCAGCGAGCCGAGCAGCACATCTGAAGACAGCGAAGAGACTAGCTTCAGTGCGCCCGACTCGACAGCAACTTCAGGATCGTACCTGGGTCTGGGCAGGGAATCTGCCGCCGCAACTAGCACTGCTTCCGCCGATTCTCCTGATTCAACCGAAACTCAAGATTCAGCAGCACCCACAGGGCTATTATCACAAGCCCGATCAACATTCATTTTCTGTATAGTACCGTTTTTTGCCCTCCTGGCTTAGAAGAGGCCAGACGAGCGGCATTACATTCTTTTAATATCGAATAAAATCATCAGAACGCAGAGAAACACATATACATATATTGGGAGACCCATGTAGAGCACCAAGCAGTCCTGCTGATAGACAGCTGCAAAGACTGAGAAGAGGGTCATCAAGAACAAGACTCACCAGGCGTTGGATGACAGGATATGTGGTACAACAATGACCACAATGATACCCGATTGAATGGATGAGAGAAAGTCTCGGGTCTCAAACAGATGATGGCAGTTCATTTGGGTTGAAGCCATGCCACAAGAATTCTTAAGTATACAATACCAGTAGAGATAGACCATCAACCTCGATAGACATGATTGGATGGATCGGACTTTTACCTGTGATGCTATTTCTGACAACAGACGCCATGATGAACAGAGCTTCAAGAGAATGAGTTTGTAACATTGTGAGCGCTGGTAAAGTTTCTACATGCATGGAGATCGCCCGTTAGGCCAGGCCGTTGAAAAGGAGAGTGTAAATTGGACCCCTATTTTCTTTAGACACGACTTAGTCAGATTCTAAGCATTCAACAACTCTCAAAAAAAATAAGATATTCAGTAGAAAGAGAAACCATAGAACAATGATTAATAACTTAGCAAGAGTAGACTCGCTCTTAATAGCACCATCAAGCTCTTTGTCTGATATTCTAGACCCTTAGGTTTGGAATGATCCGTGCCCCTGCATACACCCAGGTACGACTAGCGGGCAATTCCAGCAGCCAAAGCCCGATTTAGCAAGGGGTCAACCGCCAATCCTAGCGCTTATCATAGGCACTGTGAGTCTGAGTGACGCTGATCTGGGGGTGGAAGGACAGACAAGCTACTGTAACTTTCCAATAGAGGGAGACTGGAAGTTTTACAACTTACAACCACCAAATAAACGTCTTAACTTACCTTTTTGATTCAACGTCGATCCTTTTGCACTCTATTTTTTTTCTTGCTTATAATTATATATTGCTTGCATATACTTGAAACATCCACGACCGAAACCCGACATCTCCTTGGGGGAAAATGTGCACGCAATATCTCGTTGCTGCTCCCCTTCAACAATGACGCACGCCAGGAACGATGGCTCTCCGAACCCGCACGGCGAAGATCGCGGTCTCCTACAACAAGGGCACGACTACGACGACGACTACTTTGGAGTAGGCGACGATGACTACAGCAGCGGCAGCGGCAGCGCAGCAGATCTGGGCAAGGCTTCCAAGGTGGACGGCGACAGTAATGGCCAGCCCCGAACACCCGGCCGCGTGCGCTTCGACCTCACGCCCGAGATCGTCGGTGTCAGCAATGGTGAAGCTTTCGGAGGCTTTACGGATGAACCTAGACGGTCCTCGGACGATGGATACTTTGATATGGAGGAGGCGACGAGTCCAGGACGGGCGCATCGCGTACCTCTCCTTACAGACATTGAAGCTCCGAGTGTAACGCTCGCCAACTCAATGGGCGATCCATCTGAGCTCGCAGAGCACGAGATGAACCGACCCAAGTCAGGACTCAAGTCTGCCTTTATGAATATGGCCAACTCCATCATCGGCGCGGGTATCATCGGCCAGCCATACGCCGTGCGCCAGGCTGGTCTGGTAGGAGGCATCCTGCTGCTGGTTGGCTTGACGGTTGTAGTCGACTGGACGATCTGTCTAATCGTCATCAACAGCAAGCTCAGCGGGACGAGCCACTTCCAGGGAACCGTGGAACACTGCTTTGGACAGTCCGGTTTGATCGCTATCAGTATTGCGCAGTGGGTGTTTGCGTTTGGTGGCATGGTCGCGTATGGGGTTATCGTGGGCGATACGATTCCTCATGTCTTGGTCGCTGTGTGGCCTGACTTGGCGAGTGTGCCCGTCGTGGGTCTTTTAGCGAATCGACAGGTTGCTATTGCGGTGTTTGTGATGGGCATTGGATATCCCTTGACGCTGTATCGGGATATTTCAAAGGTGAGAATCAAAAGGGTGATGCTGCAGAGCGCATCTCTTTACTCCCCTGTTCTTCTGGGGAACGGACTAACATATTTGAATAGCTGGCTAAAGCGAGCACGTTTGCACTCGTCGGCATGCTGGTTATTGTCGTTACCGTACTTGTGCAGGGTGTCGTGACACCTTCATCAGAACGAGGCTCATTCAGCCCTTCGCTTCTTCTCATCAACGGTGGCTTCTTTCAAGCCATTGGTGTCATCTCATTCGGTATGCTACAACGCACTTTACCCCTGAATTAACGTCGTAATCTCAAGGGGATATTTGCTGATTGATATAGCCTTTGTCTGCCACCACAACTCACTCCTCATCTACGGATCCCTCAAGACACCTACTATCGACAACTTTTCCCGAGTCACACACTATTCGACCGGCGTATCGATGGTATTCTGTCTCGTCCTCGCTCTAGGCGGCTTCCTCACCTTTGGCGATAAGACGCTTGGCAATGTTCTCAACAACTTTCCCGCCGACAACACCATGGTCAACATTGCACGCCTCTGTTTCGGCCTCAACATGCTCACCACGCTACCCCTCGAGGCGTTTGTCTGTCGCGAGGTGATGCTGACGTACTTCTTCCCCGACGAGCCATTCAACATGAATCGGCATCTACTCTTCAGCACGAGTCTTATTGTAGCGGCCCTGGTGCTGAGTCTTGTGACGTGCGATTTAGGTGCTGTGTTTGAGCTCGTAGGAGCGACGAGTGCTGTCGCCATGGCGTATATCCTACCGCCGCTGTGCTATATCAAGTTGACGACGCGGAGTTGGCGGACGTATATGGCGGGAGCGGTTGTGGTGTTTGGCGTGATTGTCATGGTCATTAGTGTGATCCAGGCGGTGCAAAAGATGATAAGCAGTGAGTTTCCCTTATATCTCGAGATGTTTATGATAAACAAAGTACTGACTGTTTGCAGACAAAGACGGACCGGCGCAGTGTGCATAAGACCCAATGCCTTGAGATCATAAGCAAAGAATTGCTTTGCTTTTACCTTTAATCCTTACAACATTATAAAATAACGAAGCATTAACAGACATATAGACCCTTAGTGAGAAAGCAATATGTACAATAGGCCGTGGCATGGCTGCGTGACCGCAAGGAGAACGTCTGCCAGAGCGTCAGATTCATAATGTACAAAAGGCGGAATGATGATTCGGTTTGGGTCTGGGAAGTAAGCTATGATGGAGAAGTGCGTATATGTACACATTTGTATGTAACAGGAGTTTGGCATGGCGTGATACTTGTTTGAATTATAGACATTTTGTGACCCTCTTCTTGAAGCTCATGGCACAGGTGCAGTCGAGTTATGACATCTTGAATGGACAGGATATCTCCTAGTTTTCTGTTTGCAAGGTAGATGTTTCCCTACAAGCATACAGTCCATCATTACCTGCTCCTCACCATTCCCTTCTCTATTGACCACTCCCTTTCACCGCCGAAGCCATGATGAGTTGTTACTCACACGATCCTCAACGCCCCCACTCATCTCCAACAACAAATCTCTTCTCCTCCGTTGTAGCTGATCTGATACTGCGTAGTAAGTGGACCGCGAGCATCCATCATAAGCGTGAACTAACCTACCCTACTACCGTAGGTAACCAGCATCTATCCACTGGATCACAAGATGGGGGTCACACCCGACGAATCGCACAAGGGGGTAAAACAAAGCAGACGCCCGCTATTTGCGTCTGCCAACCCCGCTTCGGCATTGTATCTCATACGTAAATCTGGTGTTGAAGGTGACGGATATATTAGTCCATCTCCCTTTTCTTCTTCCTTTCTTTTCATAACTTGTGCAGCCATACCCTGGATCTGACTCTTATCTTCAACTTCTATTCCTACACCTCAACCAAAATGCAGCCTCTCGTCAACTATCACGACAACACCTGCCCCAAGTGTCACGCTGCCATCGACGGCGCTGGCAAGACTTGCGGTAGCTGCGGTGCTGTATGTTTTAACCCTTCTCTTCCCCCTCTCTTGGTTGTGACATGTCCATGCTGACATCCTCCCAGCACTGCCCCGTCTAAACACCTCCACCAGAAAGACGAGACGATTCACGAAGATATGATGGGCGATGGTTGAAGATTATTCACTGGTGTTAGGATGCATACATGGAGCGCGGATGGGTGGTTGTTGTGATGTGGTCGCTCTTTCGTAGCATCACTCTTTTGGGCGGCTGATAGCTTTTGACTTGCTTTGGTGATGCCGTGGAGCAGAGAGAATACACTCGCTCGTTGTTCAGAACTCGTCTCTATTGATACCGAGCCAAATAAGAATGAAATCACCTTATCTATGTGCCTTTATCGTCATCATGCGAATGCCCCTCATGAATGACGTGCCGTGCTTGGCCTAACACCCCTCTTAAGATTCATCTAAATACAGGGCCTTTAATAGCTTATTTAGGCAGCTCCTGACTTGAACCCCCATTCTAGACAAACATTCCGCGGTTAGTGATTGATGGGATTACACCACCCGTATCACCAATACAGAAATAGGCTCGGCGTTGATCAGAGGGCCTAGCTTGGGATGGGGACCACATGACTAGACACTGGCACGTGGATGGGCTTGTCTTTGATAAGACAAGTCAACACATTGAGACAGATGAGCATATAGACCAACAAAGGTAGCTACAAGTCGTGAAGCTTGATAGCTTCAGGGCGGTGAAATACCATGCGTAGTCACATCACAAGGCAAGACAGGATATACAAAAAATCAAGAGATTAAACAGGCAGGCCCTACGCAATAGATGTCCCATCTCCATGGTCTAAGTAACGGTCTCGAGGCTTCAAGAGAAAAAACGAAAAGATTTATGGCCTGGCCCGACTTGGTTCCCCCAGTCGGTCCCCATATCCACGCACACACAAGCAGACACAAAACGCTCTGGCCGTAACCACTCCACGGAGCCTCTCCTGGCCTCCTGAAATATCTCCTAAATAACTTCCAATCCATCAGTCCGCACTGACAGACTGGGCAGGAGAGCAAGGAGCGAGAGTCACTCTTCATCCCCCTCCTCAATAGCCCCCCCGACAAGAGAAAAGACATCTGGCCCACCTCCCCCATGCGCGACACGCACATACATAAAACAAAGGTCCTGCTCGCCTGCCAGTGGTGATAATAAAAAAAGTTGAGGTATCTGTCGGTAATAGTAACCCCCTGCAGCTGCTGGGCAAATCAGGAGGTCCAAGAAACAA